>JAVCKV010418205.1:0-12553 GCA_032274145.1 Herpochondria borealis | reverse complement strand
GTGCGGCGCGACGCTGCCGCGGACTGGGGCGGGGACGACGACGTGCCAAGCGCAGAGACGCCGTTCGAGCCGGAGCTCGCGCCGCCACCGAGACGTCCTGGCGATCTCGTCGCCGTCGACGTCGACGCTGCAACGCTGCCAGCAGACCCGACCGATTTGCTCGCCGCGCAGAGTGTGGCCGCTGGAGACAGTATTCCCGAGCTCGTCGCACCGCCCCGTCGTCGCCGCCCGGGTGAGGCTGGGCTCGACCCGGTTGCGAAAACCGACGCCGCTACTTCGTTGCCGCCGGACCCGACCGACTTGCTCAATGCTCAGAGAGTGTCGCCCACAACCCCTCCCGGCCTCGTTGCCCCTCCGCCACGCCCCGGCCAGGCCGCTGTCCTCGACGATGCTGTGCGACCCGACCTTGATTTGCTCCCCGCAGACCCGATGGATGTGCTCGACAAGGAGACAGTACCTGTTGCCGAGTTGCCCGACCTTGTCGCCCCCCCGCCGCGCCGTTCCGCCGAAACTGCTGCGAGCGACGTCGCGCTTCCTGCGAACACTTTGGACGGAGTCGTGGGGCAAGAGCCCACTGGCGACGTGCAAGAGCTTGCGGTGCCACCGCGCCACTCTGGCGTGGCCGAAAGGGGGAATGCGCAGACCGAGGCTGAGGCACTGTCGCCCGCTACATCCGGGGACGACGGAAGTGGTGTGCCCGGCGCCGAACCGCCTGTGGAAATTGTGCCAGAGGCTGGGCCGCCCGAGCTCAGCTCCCGGCCGTTGCGACCGAGGGAGGAAGGGACGGTTGACCAGCCGCCGTCAGCGGCAGCCTTGTCGCTTGCTACCGATTCTGTCGTCGAGCATCGCGACGCCGTCGAGACGAAGTTGCCGACTGATCCGCCGGCACAGAAACTGTCCAACCCTACGCCCACGTCGTCGGACGCCGCCGCCGCCGACGCCCAGTCCGATAGCGGCGGCGCGGCGCCGTCGGCAGGCACGGCCACCGTAGCGCCGCCGGATCCGACCACCCATCCCAACGCAACAGACACAGACACAGACACAGACACAGACATAGATTTCGACGCAGACGCAGACGCAGATGCAGATGCAGACGGTATGGTCGAGGCCGTGTGCAACGACGCGCACAGCGAAGCCGAGCTCCGTGACACCCCGTGGCACAACGACGCCCCGCGTCGCCCGCTCGGTACCACCGCACCGCTGCCCCCACCCAACCGCCCCGACTTGCAGCAACTTGCCGGTCAGCAGGCGGCTGGCGACGACAAGGAGGACTTTGACGCGTTTGTCAACCGTATGGCAGGGTCGACGCGCGGCCGCATGCGCGCGGGTACGGTGCCTGCGGGTACGGTGCCTGCGGGTAGCGTGTTGCAGCTTGAGCAGCCGAAGATTGTTGTCGTGGTCGTGCACGACGCGGCCGACTCGTAAAGTGATGAGCGTGCCATGGCGGTAACATCAGAAGAGAAAAAAAGAGCACTTTGATGGCCGTGCGACGGTTGGACGGACTGTCTTCTTCTCTCTGTAATCCCTTTGGCAACGAGTCGGTGCTTGATGTACTCGTACTGTATCCTCTCTCCATGCGTGTTGCAGTGTAGAGAGTCGTCGATTTTGAATTAAATTCAAAAACGTTGATCCGCGCAGATCAACCAGTTGTTGTGCGAGCCGACCGGTCGACATCCGCAACATTCAATACGGTTATCGGGGCTTTTCAAACTTAATTTAAATTTTTAGTTATAATGTTAAGGAAAGTTAAGAGGCAAACAAACACCCAAGTAAAATTAAATATTAAAAGGCCAAGTACAGTAAAAGCGTATGTCGCAGAAGTGGACCAACGCTGTTGTGCGCAGACAAGAGCGCGTCCCAATCCTACAGACACACCCGCAACCCCGCTCAGACATTCTCCGCGGCCACACCGTCTCACTTCACTCTTCCACGCTTCCACCGGCTCGACCATAACCGCTCCCCCGCGCACCCACCGCCAGCATGAAGTCGAGCCAAACATCGACAGTATCCTCGTCGCCGACATCCCCGTCATCCCGCCCAACCAATCCGCTTCTCATCCCGTTTCTCCTTGTCACCCTTCTGGCCCTGGCCGTCCTCACCGCCATCTTCGTACTCGCCCACCGTCCCACCTTGGCCTACCCGCTTCCGCCGCATCTCGCGGCCCGCGCCCTCCCGCTCATCAACCAGCTGCGCGTCGCCGTCTTCCACCTCGCACCCGTCCCCTGCACCCCGACCTGGCACCGCGCCCGCCACCTCATGGCGACCTCCTTCGCGTCAGTCCGAGCCGCGGTACCGGGCACGCGCATCTCCCACATCTGGACCGAGCCGCTGGTGACCTTCTTCGACGACTACCTCACAGACGCGGAAATCGACCTCCTCCTCCGTCTCGCCGAGCCGAAATTCGCGAAATCGCAGATCCTCCTCAGCAACGGCTCGGTCGGCGAGGACAAATCGTCGCGCACCTCGGACACGGCATGGATCTATCCCACCGTCGATCAAGAGGCTGACGCTCTCGTGGAAAAGCTCTCGAATCTCGCCGGCTTCCCGCCACACAACGCTGAGGCCATCTCTGTCAACCGCTACCGCAAGGCGCAGTACTTTGCGCCGCACCACGACTATCTTGGCGAAGACCATCTTACCCTCACGACTGGCGACTTCAATCGCTGTCAACGCACCGCTACCGTGCTCGTGTATCTGTCGGACGTTGCTAGCGGCGGGGAAACTATGTTTGTGAGAAATGGAACGATGGACCGTAGCTTTCAGTTTGAGGCTGAGAACCCGGACCATATTGCGGTCAAGCCGCGGAGAGGTCGCGTGCTCGTCTGGTTTGATATGCATCCGCACACTGAGCGCATCGATACCCGGACGATGCATGGCGGGGACCCGGTGAAGGAAGGTGTGAAAGTGGCGGCCACTCTGTTCCTGCGCAACTGCACCAGTGATCTATTCAAACCCAAGAAGAAACCTCAGCCCGAGGGAGAAGGGCGCAAAGAGGAATTGTAGCTCGGGCGGACGGAAACGCTTATTGCACCTCATCGTTATTGGGCAGTATTGTACCATGTATCTTACGGGGGGCCGCTCTCTCCAGTAGCGTGAGAATCGGCCGGCCGGATCGGCCCGAGTAGGCTACTCCAGGCACCTACATGTTACGGAAATAAGTGTACTGTACCACCCTGTACTGGTGTACTACCCTGTTCTGGTGGTACGCACTGGCACTGGAATCCCCTTACTGCGGGGATGATCCTTCCAGCATGCACATTTACAGTGTTGGAATAGCGATACTATACACACGCAATTGCAAACTGGAGAGTACCTTTGCGTTTCAGACACAAAGATGAGATTGCAAGCTTAATTTTAGGTTGTATCCTGTATTAGTAATCAATTTACGACACTTTTACTGTTAAAATATTAATACAGTATTAACAATCTCTTTACTCCCGCTAATTTAACGGGGGTTTCGGTTTTTTTTACAACACTTTCCCCTTTCAAATATTTGAATTTGAAATCAACCGCAAGCCTCTTCACCCGCCCAACTCTATTCTTTCCAACACAAGACTTGGCGCCTAGTTTGCCCGTCGAGCCCTTCCTACTTCCCCGACCTCATGCACGCTGCAACTTCTCATCGACGTCGACCGAGCCTGTCCATTCCTTCCGCCGTCACTGTTGTCGACTCTCGTCGTTTGTCTCTTCACCTTGCAACCCGTCCTAATGTACCTGAAAGAAGTCATTCTTCACGGCTTCAAGAGCTACGCCCATCGCACCGTAGTTAAGAACTTCGACCCTTCCTTCAATGCCATCACCGGCCTCAATGGTTCTGGCAAGTCCAACGTCCTCGATTCCATCTGTTTCGTCCTGGGAATTACAAATCTCTCCCAAGTCCGCGCCTCATCGCTCCAAGACCTTGTGTACAAAGGCGGTCAAGCAGGCATCACAAAGGCTACCGTCACCCTTGTCCTGGACAACAGAGACAAGTCAACAGCCCCTGTGGGATACGAGCAGCCAGATGAGATCACCGTTACCCGTCAGATTGTCATTGGCGGTCGGAACCGCTACCTCATCAATGGAGTCAACGCCCCGCCCAGTCGCGTCCAAAACCTCTTTCACTCCGTCGGTCTCAACGTCAACAACCCGCACTTCCTCATCATGCAAGGCAGAATCACAAAGGTTATCAACATGAAGCCCCCAGAGATCCTGTCCATGATCGAGGAGGCCGCCGGCACAAAGATGTACGAAAGCAAAAAGGAGGCTGCTCTTCGCACCATTGAGAAGAAAGAGCGCAAGGTCCAGGAAATCAACTCCCTTCTCGAGGAAAAAATCAACCCCTCACTCGAGAAACTTGAACGTGAGCGGAAGCACTATCTTGAGTGGAACGAGAACAACAATCACCTTGAGACCTTGAAAAGGTTCCTCATCGCGTACAAGTATGCTCGGGCGGAGGCAGTATTAGAAAAGAATTCAGAGGGGTCTGAGCTGCACCAGCGCGTTAAATCTCTCGCCGACGGCCTCGCCGATACCAAGAAGCGACATGATGTATCCCGCAAAATCGTTTCAGCCCTTACGAAGGAACGCAGCGAGAAGGAGAAGTCTAGCTGCTTGGCTGCTAAAGAAATCGCATTTGACAAAATTGGAAAGAAGCTTGTCAAGGTCCGGACCGGTTGGGAAAACCAAAAGACGGCTCTCGAAGCAGAAGAGACTACCCTTATTGGGTTAAAGAAGAGCCTCACCCAGCAAAAGGAGAGGACGGAGAAACTCGAGGCTTCTCTCGCACAGGCCAACGATGACAAAGTGCCGGCGGAAGTCGTCCTCCAAACCGCTGTATCTGACATGGAAGCGGCAGAAACAGCTCTACTCACTGGTGCAAGCACACAGGCCTCCCAGGGCACCGGCCCGGGCACTGGTTCGCTTATCGACCAGTTGGAGGCTGCGCGACGGGCAAAGTCTAGGGCCCAGACCGAGCTGGAGTCCCTCGCGCGGGAGCACACTCACCTAGAGAGCGAATTTCAGCAAAAGTCTGCCGACCTTGCGCGCGACAGGACGAATGTCCGAACTCTGGAAGCGAAGAAAAAGAGCGCTGAAAAGGCTGTTGCCGACGCGAAGGTGGCAGTCCATGAACTGGACTTTGATCGACTCCGGGCTGAAGAACTGGAAAAGCAACTCCATGCAGAGGAAGCGGATGTTGCGTCACTCACAGAGAAATATGAGCAGCTCTCTGCAAGACTTGGTTCTTGCGATTTCAGGTACCGCGACCCAACTGCGAACTTTGACAGACGCAAGGTCCGTGGCATTGTCGCCAGGCTTGTGCGAGTGAAGGACCCGCGATATACGACTGCGATTGAACTCACGGCGGGCGGGCGGCTCTTCCAGGTGGTTGTGGACACTGACACAGTAGCAAACGACCTCCTGCGGCGTGGTCAACTTGCGAAACGAGTGACCATTCTCCCGCTGAACAAGATCCGGCACGAAGTCGTCCAACATGGGAAGGTTGCCCTTGCAAAACAGATCGAACCTTCCACAGAACTGGCATTGACGCTCGTTGGGTACGACGAGGAAGTCACCAACGCCATCGAGCACGTGTTTGGCCGGACGCTCATTTGCAGAGACATGAACGTTGCGAAGCGCGTAACCTTTGACAACCGCATCCGCACTAAGACTGTCACTCTTGACGGAGACACCTATGACCCATCTGGAACCGCCTCTGGAGGATCCTCAACAAAGCAAGGTCCTTCTGTGTTGACACTACTCGGACAACTTCACGATGTTGAGACCGAATTGCAGGGAAAGCGAGCTCATCTGGAAAGACTTCGCGCCGAAGTCCGCGTCATGCAGGAAAGAGGACTCCAGCACTGCCAGCTGCTAGGTACCCTCGAAAATCGTGAGGATGAGACGTGCATGCTTGAGCAACAACTCGAAGAAACCCCCACGGGTCGTCTCATGAAAGAGGTTGAGATCATTCAAACTCGTCTCCGGGACGAAATCCCCCATAAGACAAGCGCTGGCAAGGGAGAACTCAAGACACACTCAGCAAAATTGGAAGACCTTGAACGAACAATGGAAGACAGTCACGCCGCGCAACGGCGTGCAAAGCAGGAGGCTGAGGCGGTTATGAAGAAGGTGAAGGATAACCGCCAGAAGGCCAACACAGATCTTCAGAATTTCAAAGACCTGATCGCCCGACTTACTGTCGAGATAGAAGACTCGGAGACCGAGACGACGCGACTGCAAGATGAAATCGGCCAGATCGAGACATCAGTGGCCACGGCTCGCGAGAAAGTCACTCAAATCGAACACGACGTCGCGGAGATGAGTGACAATTGTGCCAATCTGGAAAAGGAGCTTGAGGCAGAACGCCAGCGGTTGGTCAGTTCTAACGAGGCTGTCACAGTGGAACGAACACGCTTCGAAGAACTTGCCGAGAAAACGGAGGGGATTTCTCTTGAAAAAGCCAAGCTTGACAGCAAGCTACGTGAGTCCGAGCTGGGTAGAAGCAGTGCCGAAAAGCTGTTAGCGGATCTCGAGGAAAATCATACCTGGATCGTGCAGGAGAAGTCGCTATTCGGTCAAGAGGGCTCTGAGTACGGATTCTCGCACGAAAAGGTGTCTTTGTCGTCCACCAAACTAGAACAGCATGAACAAAAGCAACATTTTCTCGCTAAGAAGATGAAAAAAAGGCCATGCACATGTTTGAGGCGACGACGGAAGAGTACAGGCGGCTCTTGCAGAAGAAGACGATCGTTGGGGGGATAAGTTGAAAATCGAGGAGGTAATCGCCGGTCTTGATGAGAAGAAGATGGTTGCGGTTGAGAATACGTGGCGAAAGGTGAACCATGACTTTTGGGAGCATATTCTCAGACCTTCTGCCTAGCATTAACTCGAAGCTTGAGCCTCCAGAAGGAAAGAGTGTTGAAGACAGGCTTGAAATTCGCGTGGCGTTCGGCGAAGTGTGGAAGGACTCGCTTTCCGAGCTTTCCGGCGGGCAACGCAGCCTGAATGCGCTTTCGCTCATTCTAGCCTTTCTGAGATTCAAGCCCGCACCAATGTACACCTTGGACGAGTTTGACGCCGCGCTTGACCTGAGCCACACGCAGAAGATTGGTCGCAGTCTTCACAGGCACTTTTCTAATTCGCAGTTCATCGTTGTGTCCCTGAAGAAGGGCATGCTCAGCAACGCTAACGTCTTCTTCAGAACCAAGTTTGTGGACGGCGTCTCAACGATCAAGCGAACTGAGAACGATACTTCAAGACTTGAGATGGACGACGCCAACAGGGAAAATGTGGACAAGATGAGTTACGCCGAACAGCCAAATTCTCAACTAGGGAAACGTTCCCGTCGCATACTTTCATAGATGGTCACGGGAATTTACGACAAACGGTAGAAGAAGGATGCACATAGTGAGAGTTTTAATAAGTAAACGGAAAAGTACCTTGACATCTATTTAAAACCAGCGACGGGGTGTGTTCGTAGGCATCTAGCACTGTGCATGTGCACCTCGTACAAAGAAACAGCGAGAACGATAATACTTGTGTGAGTACTGCGTAGTGGGGTTAGCGACAGGACCCGGAGGATGGGCATCTATGTAGAAAAACAGGAGTGTTGTTCGGTAGCTAACCTTGTCAAGACCATCAAAAACGTCAATACAAGCGACTTTCGACACCCTTGGCTGCTCTCTGGTCGTCTTACTCACTTTTAAGCCGATGAGGACCTCTCTGTAGTAAGTTGGGCGATCAAATCCAAAAAAACACATCACGGATGTGGGGTGTGATTGTCCGCGACCAATACCGGCAGTCAAGAAGGTGCATGAAACTCTAAAAAGCAAATGGAGACCACGAAGTGAAGAGAAAAGGTTCAGTCCGTGGGGGGAAGTTAAGAAGCGGCGATGTTGGAACGGTGAAGTTGATTAAAAGAGCAAGAGGCGACGAGGAAACTCGTGGTTAGGTGTTTTCCAAAGCGTGCTTTCTCTGCTGTAGTATGCTGCTTTTGTCCTATTTCGGAAAGGCAAAGTGCTGCGTGTCTTTATGTGGTAAGAGGAGGCAGGGAGAGAAAGAGAGAGAGAGATAGAGAGAGAGAGAGAGAGAGAGGCAGTCACTTGTGGTTCGCCGGATCCTGGGTGAGACCGCGGATGCGACGCACGAGATAGAGATCTTTCGGCATTATGGTGACGCGTTTGGCGTGGATGGCACATATGTTTGCGTCTTCCATAATGCCGACGAGGTAGTATTCGCAATCTTCCTGCATAGCCCCTATTGCGTCGATGCTCCACCTAACAGGAGTGTTACACATGCAGGTGAAAGAGAACAGAAGAGAACAAGAATGGATTTTCATGGAAGAGAAGAAGAATCGTACCGCATGGAATGGTGGTAGGTCTGTAAGATCTCCTTGACCAGACGGGCAAACGGGAGCTTGCGAATAAACAGGCTGATGGAGCGCTGGAGCTTGCGGATCTCAATGATGGCGCGGGTGCCCAGTCGGAAACGGTGCCTGCGGGTGTGCGCGGCAGAGAGCGTGGATTGGCGCTACGCGGCGGACAAGGCACGAGAAGTCAGCTGAGGAATGGGCTGGTTGCGACGCGCGTCGGAGGATGGGGGTCTGCATACGGGGACTTGCAACTTGCGGGAGGACAGTCTTCTGGTGCGGTCGCCGCCCACAGTGGCGGCTGTTGTCGGGGTGCGCGCGGTGGTGCGCGCGGCAGGTGGCGTGCGTGTCGTGCGTGGTGGCTTTCGCGGACGGTGGTCGCAAGGCGTGGTTGGTGGCGATTTGTTCTGTCTTCTTTCTTGTGAGGGTGATTCGCAGGGAGCGATGGCTACGGTGAAAGGGTGAGTGCATGGCGCGGAGGGAGGTGCAAGCGGGCGAGCGTGGGGAGGGGTTGAGCCAAGGCGGCGTTTTGGCGCCAAGCGGCGGATGAGGTACGGTAACTGTACATTCCGCAGGTGTTCCCGAACGCAACGTTTCAAATACTGTAAAAAATCAACAATTGTAACTTGCTGTTTTTCGCTCATATCACGACAGTTAGTTCGTTCGTTTCAAATTTTTTTTTCCACGCTGGAAGATGGTGAGAAAGCGATGAATTCGCTTGGCAGCGCTAAAACAACTTCTTTCCATGTTAGCAAAGTCGTCCATGTGCACGCAAGCCCGATCGGCACGCGATAGGGATGCCCAAACTGCGCAATTGTTGCACCTTGCACCTTGCACCTGCAAACGATTACACGGTTACCTCCCTTTGTGTGTGTGCAAAATGCAGGACGGGGCGTTTTCTTTTTGTACGCTTGATACGTGTACAGGTCCTGCTTTTTTGCATCTATTTATTTATTTATTTTTCTGATTTTACTGATACGTTTGGTTCGCTTGCGGTTGACCCCGGTTACCAAGCGGGCATCGAGAAACGGGGGCTGCGTTCTGGAAGGTGCTAGTCGATGCCGCGTTTGCAACGCGAGTGCTTCAGGTGCGACAACACATCTGGTCCGCAGTGCACCGCTTTCATGACGAGCGGTCCAATCACATGCCTCTTTCCCTCCGTCTCCCTTCCTCTCTCTCTCCCTCTCTCCCTCTCTCTCCACCCTCCCCCACCCCCGTATATATAGCCCACTCTGTTCTTTCCTTTCCGACCTTGCTCCATTCCCCCCTCCACCCTCCCCCTCCACACCCACCAAACATCCCCTGCCAAAAACCACACGCACACACATACGCCTCCCCTCCAATCGTGTCACTCCTCACCGTTGTCTCGAAAAACACGTGCACACACGCCCACCGCCACATTACCCAACCATGCAGATCTTTGCGAAAACTCTCACCGGGAAGACTATTACCCTCGAGGTCGAGTTGCCGGACACGATTGAGAACTTGAAGACGAAGATCAAAGGCAAGGAGGGTATCCCACCGGACCAGCACCGCCTCATCTTTGCGGGCAAGCAGCTCGAGGACGGTCGTACCCTCTCGGACTACAACATTCAAAAGGAGTCGACTCTCCATCTCGTGCTGCGGCTCCGCGGTGGTATGCAGATTTTCGTCAAGACACCTACGGGCAAGACAATCACGCTGGAGGTGGACTCGTCGGACACGATTGAGAGTGTCAAGACGAAGATCCAGGACGAGGAGGGTATCCCGCTGGACCAGCAGCGTCCGCTCTTTGCCGGCAGGCAGCTCCGAGATGGTCGCACGTTGTCGGACTACAACATCCAGAAAGAGAGCACGATTCACCTCGTGCTGCAGCTCCGCGGTGGAATGTAGATCTTTGTGAAGACGCTGGCCGGGAAGAATATCATGCTGGACGTGGAGTCATCGGATACCATTGAGAACGTGAATACAAAGATCCAGGACAAGGAGGGTATCATGTCGGACCAGCAGCGACTCATCTTCGCCGGCAAGCAGCTCGAGGACTGACGTACGCTGTCGGAATACAACATTCAGAAGAAAAGCACGCTTCACCTGGTGCTCCGTCTCCGCGGCGGCAACTAGACGCTAGTGTTGGTGGCCTCGTGTTGCAGCTTTCACGTTGCTTTGCCGCAGTAAATTGAGTGGTTGAACCCCCTTTGAGTTTGTGCAACAAGCTTTTGGTGCTTGAGAATTTTTGCTTCTCTTTCTCTCTCTCTCTCTCTCTCTACGAAAGCGTACGCGTGCTACGGTGCGTGCGAGAGTCGGCGTGGGACTTTTTTCCTCTTGTGGCCGCGTGGACTGATCCACTTAGTTGGCACGACAAACATGTATGCTGAAATGCAGTGCCAGTGCAAGAGCGGACATGAACTGCAGCCGTGCGACACGCATCCTTGAAGACGCCTGGAACAAAAAAAGCAATGGCACCCGCTCTTCCCGGCACAAACGCCACTCACTTCGAACCATCACACTACGATATGCCCCAACATGTGCATTCGCCCTGAGCTTCGCGTCACACAGCTGCGCCGTCAACAACACGACATCCAACACGACGCACGACGCCGCGCACATTACCCTAGCACCCGCATTTGTTCTCGGCCATTTCGAGGCACACGGCAACAGTAAGTTGCAGACCGCCTTGATAACCCTGTCGCGCAACGCCGACCACCTGCACCTGCACGCCGTGCTCCACATCGCCGACGCGGCCTACTACGCCGCGCTGCAGCGCGACACCGCCCGTCTCTTCGACCGTCGCAGCGGCCTCGTTCTCTTCGATCTCCTCCTCCTTCACCCCGACCCTAACGCTGACCGCGACCCCGACTCCGACGAACTCGCCATCCCTGCCAAAAAAAACAACAACACCACATACTCCCCGTACTTCAGCCACGCCCGTCGCTACACCCGCTGCGCGTCACGCCGCGCGCGCACTGCGTGCCGTCGTGCAGGCTGATGCGCTCGAATTTTGCGCACCCGGGTGGGTGCACGCCAAGTCGGCCTCGGCCTTTGTGCGCAACGAGCGTGAACGCGAGGAAGGCGGTTCGACCACAGTGACAACAGCGCGACAGAATCTGAAACAGCAGCCGGCGAGGACTCGTTGACCTCAGGGCCCGCACAATCGCGCTGCCCAGAGCCGAAGATGCCGGCTGCACCACACTTATTCGCGCACGTCTCCTCTGCCACGCCTAGCACTCCCACTCCCACTGCTTTTGCTCGCGCCCATCGCGCTCCTCCTGCCCGTCCCACAGCTGTGGGCCGCGGCCGCACTGCTCTCTGCGCGCCGCGCCGCCATCGGCACCTGCACACAGGCCGCGGCGCTTCGTCTGCGCGGCGGCGTCGCGCGCCGCGCGGTGTACATAACAAGCGCGGCGGCGTCGGGCCGCTCGCGACACACGGCGGCCGCGGGCGCCGGGTCTGCTACGGCGGTGCGCGACGCCGCGGCTTGAAATACGACGCGGGGCGCGCTGACGTCGCTACGGTCTGGCGACGCGCGCCGCTTTTGCGGGGCGACGGGACGGTGCTGGTTCGGACCGTTCCGGTTAGGACCGTGGCGGGGTCGAGACCGCGGGTGGAGATGGGGACTGGGTGATCATCGCTCTCGTTTACGTTATTGCGTGTGGCACTCGCCCGCGCTCGCTCGTGCCGCTGCCGCACGCCGACGGGTGGACGGTCTCTTCTGTGCGGTGCCGCGACGCATTGCTCATCGAGAGTGAGGAAGATGACTGTCGCTGGACGGCGCGCGGCGCGTGCTGGCCGCGGCGGTTGCGAGCGGCGCGCTGCCGTATGCCGAGGCGGACTGGATTCGGCTGGTGGGAATGGTTGCGGGGACCGCGGCGTGCGTAGTAGGCCGCGGTGGCGCTGGTGAGAGCGGCGATACGGCGATACGGCGATGGCGGCGGGCGCGGCGTTTGTGGTGCAGAATGTGATGCGGCATGTAGCTCCTGTGGTCGCGTTTTGGCGCTGGTTCCAGGTGTGCGGCGACAACGAAGGGGAGGAGGCAGAGGAGGAGGGCGAGGGCGAGGGCGACGTCGACGGGGGCGGTAGCGTGTAAAGCACGGACGGGTTTGTGCACGGGCGGGGAGAGAGGACGACGACGGCCGCGCACGGGGGTGACTTCGATGCATTGCTACCCCGATCCCAACCGCCTCACTCGATGCCACGCCAACCCCCCCCCCCCCCCCCTCCCGCGCC
>JAVCKV010418094.1:0-12553 GCA_032274145.1 Herpochondria borealis | reverse complement strand
TAATACAGAGACGGAGAAACCAACCCCCGGCTTGCCGTCTTTCCCAAGCAAACCTAGCTAACTAACCCGCCCCTTTTCCTCTCTCCCGGTTATAGGTTGGGACAAAAATCAGATACGGTGAGTGCTGCTGGTTGACTCGTCCTTTCCCTTGGAGCTAGGTTGTTGGGGGTTGCGCTTGATGTCTTGTTCACCGGTTAGATGGATTCTGTTGGCAGCAGAGCGGCATGCTCCCTGTCCCTCGTTTTCACACCAGGTTAATACAGAGACGGAGAAACCAACCCCCGGCTTGCCGTCTTTCCCAAGCAAACCTAGCTAACTAACCCGCCCCTTTTGCCCCTTTTCTCTTCTCCTCTCGACTGGACTGCTGCCGGATAGGTCTGTCATGTCCAAAGCTGAAACACTTCTCGATGGCCGTCGCCTGGCCACGGCCCAGGATTTCCGAGCACTGGGAGATCAGCTGCCTCTCCTGAAGATAGAGAGGCCTTTGGATGATTGTTGGACTCCCGCTTGTCTGCAGAATGATGTCAGCAGGATGCGGAAGCGTTGGAAGAACATGCACAAGATATACCTCTTGTTTCCGGCACCCTTTCAGGCCTACTGTGCTCAACAGTTGCGAACTGCCCCCCACGGGCAAATCCTGTTGGCTGAAATTTCGGAGATAAACAGGGTTGCGCAGGAAGTGAACCGGCATCGCATGGCACCCCTGTCCCCGCTAGAAGTTGTTCTCATACGGGAGAATTTCAAAGATGCCTTCCTGGAGGTCAAATCTTGGAACAGCCTTTCAGCCATGACACACCTCAGACCCGAGGCATCATTTAGGAAAACGTTGGTAGCCGGCTTGGACAAGAACCGCCACCATTCCTGCATCGACTTTGGTGTTTGTGGCTGGAGGAATTCCAGTTCCAAGCCAGACCACTCCCCTTCTGGCGTTGCGAAGCCTAATTATCATGACGGAACCCAAGGAGAGCTTGGCCAGGGGCTGATGAGAGACGTGAGGCAACAGATAAGAGCTACATTCCCAGATCGCACTTTGTACAGCGACCCCGAGAGACAGCAGCACTTTGGGCAATTCGGGGAAGCCGTCAGAACCAGTGTTCAAAAGCTGGCAACAAGGTGCATTCCCACCAAACAGTGGATGGCAGTGAAAGAACAGTTGCTGGCCAATCATGTGGACTCCGACAACGAGCCTAATCTGCGCGGACACACGGAAGTGGTTGGCTTCTCCATCTGCACCTTGCAGAAGGACCTGAACCTGCAGCAAGAGCTTCTTCATCGTCAGGGTTGGATTTCCTATGGGAAAAAAGCAGTGGGAGAATTTGTTTTTCGCCACAATTTGTTGAAAAAACCAATAGATGACATGTGCCGACACTACGAAGCCTTGCCGGATTGCGAAAAAAAGGTTTGTGCATCTCTTTTTCCAGAGGATGGACAAGAGCATGGGAATCTCCTTCCGAATGTCCACATGGTGAGGACTGTGCATTACACAGGCTTCGCCAACATAACATGGAGACTGTTTGACAAGTGCTCCCACATGAAGTCTGACGGATGGTGTCTAGTGGCCCTTCTTCTTTGCACGACCACCTCCAATTGTCCGCAGCACTTTTACTACGAGGCTGGGCATTTCTTATTGGAGCCAACTTTTCTTGATGGTGGAATCAAGCTGCCACCTTTCGTCTTTGTTGGACGGCTCTGGAGGCACTTGCATGCTGTTGCCTACGAAAAAAAGCCACAGATTTGTGACTATCTACCGGTGGGAAGGTTCATGCCCTGCAATGGGGGGACGCACCCAACGGACATGCAATTTCGCAATTCCATGTTTGCCATGGCCCGGGCATTCTCGGAGGTGTGCAGAATTCCCACTAGGGAGTTGTGGGTTAATAGGAGGTTCGTCAAGCAAAGTTTGAACGCTCATCTTGCCCAGTCCACTCCACGGGAAGAGGCCGATCTGAATGTGCCCCAACCAAAAACAGGTTGCATAGGTCTTGGGCTTTTCACTGCACAGATCACTGTTGGGGTGGCATGCACAGTTGGGGCGCTGCCGCTGTTTTTGATGGCGGAAGCAGAAATATCCCCAACCACCACCACCTGGAAGTGGCTCGAAGAAACATACAGGTTGTCAAAGAGAGCCCCCCAATTCAACCAAGCTGAACTTCAATCCATGCTGCTTGCTGGCGCTTCTTCCCGTCTCCGGGTTAGCAACATGGTCTCCGAGGAGGGTTTCTGTCGTCTTTGTCGATCGGAGAACAAGAACTCTAAGGAAGGAAAGTACCGCGATTGGATTCCAAATGACGTCCCAATAGTTTTCCCGACTTTCCCACCCAGAAACACCCACCCAAAGAACATGGGGCTGTCCTTGCTTTTCCGTGATGGCCTTGTGGAGCCGGCCCCCAAAGTTAAGGTCAACTTTGAGTCGTTGATGGAGTCCTTGGGAGTTCCACTGCTGCTGGATCGCAAGCCCTATTGGACCATGACATTTGGCTCCCCTTTTGTGGCCAAGAGGTCAAGGGCCAGCAAGGCCATCTTGCCACCGGAGCAATTGTTTCCTCTGTCACCAACCGTGGGAATTGTGAAGACGGAGTCCATAGGCAGATTGGCCAGAGTGGCCGTCAAACTCCCGATCCCTCATCCCTACAAAGTGTTTCGCTCAGTCCCCAAAACGGACGACATTCCAATGGTGAACCCAATTTTTACACTCAAGAAGACTTTTTGTGGCAGTGACAAAGGGATACCAGATGCTGCTGTCCTTGCCCAAAAGGCAATCGTGATTGAAAAGGGGGGATTTGTTCGTCCTGTCGTGGTTGATCCCATGCAGGGAGCTCCCAAGCGCCCCAAACTGGATCGGGCCACAAAGAAGCGAATGAGAAAGAGCCGTCAAGTGGCTCCAGTCACCAGCCACCGGGTGGCCGAGTTAGCTGAACAGGTCACTGACGAAAAAGTGGTGTTTCATTGCTACGGTGTTGTTCTGCCAGATGATGGAGGGGTGCTCTGGCCCAAAACTGAGTTTCCTCTCAGGGAGGACTACCATCAACCAGACGGGAAACAATCTGTGTCGTTTGATGGCTTTCGTTGGTTCCGCCAAAGGCAGGCTGCTTTGGACTTCGCCTTTTACTACGCAATTTTTCACAGATTTGATTTGTTCTGCAAGTGTTCTGAGGCTGTGAAGATTGTGCAGGTGGAAGAGGATGATTGTGTTCCTCTTGGTGGGTACGAGACGGACAAGAAGGAGGGAGAGTTGTCAATGGTGCGATGGGATGGCACCGAGTGTCACTATGCAGAAGTGGCGGGCACCAAACGAGGTGGCTGCATCACTTCTCTGAAGGTGATGCCAAAAGTGGGGGATCGAAAATCGCACTTTCCCCACCTTGTGGCTGTGCGTTACAGCAAGGGTGGGACTGGACATTACCTGTGTGACAGAATGGGGAGGGTCAGCAGCGGAATTCAGCTTCGCCTTCCGGAGTGCCGGACAACGCGGGAGTTGGACGGTGACTTCAATTGTTGCTGTCTTGCCATCCTGGGTCACAGGCATCGTGGAAAGATGGAAGTCCTCCTGGCCTGGAGTGATGGGCGATCCACCTGGCAGTCTCTGAGCAGCATTGAAAAAACAGCCTACTGGATAGTCTTCCACTATGCTGATTCCCACCACCTGCTCGATAAGAAGCCATGGAAAAAGTTCCAGTCCTGGGGAGACATGGAGCTGCCGAGTGTGTTCATCAGGGGACATCACAGCGAGCGCATGTCTCGGGAGGCCCTGAAAGTGGAACAGGAGTGTCAACGGCAGAGGGAGCTAGTGTGGGAACTGGGCTCGCTTGCTTGATTAATTTCGGTTTCCGTTTCTGAGAATCAGAAAATGGTTGGCGCCGCAAGGGGAAAATGGTGGGTGGAGACTCCATGGCCGGCATTTTTGGTGTTCAGTGTTTCCATTCCACCATGGCGGGCTACACACACTGGGGGAATCTTGGCGTCGATCCTCGCCTTCCCTGTCTTGTTTGCGCTTGCACAATGGACTCGGATTGGAAGCCTTACACAGGCCGTTGCGGTCACACCATTTGCGAGGACTGTCACTATCACAAGGTTGTGGTGGCTCATCCCAACGATGGGGAGTTCCAGCCTTGTCCATTTCCTGGTTGCAACCACAATCAGAGTTTCGAGTTGGTTCAGTGCAAAAATGATGCAGTGCTGTGGTTGGTGGAAAAGATAGAAGAGTTAAAAATTAAGATGGACGATTACTTGTGCGACCTGAGAATGCATCACGACAATGAACTAAGAAAGAAGGACTTGACTGTCCAGGAACTTAGAAAAACAATAGATGGCATGGACAATCGCGCAAATCAAAGTGGCCAGCTTCAGAAGCGAGAATTGGAATTCACCGTTCAGAACCAAGCCGACGAACTGCAAAAGAAGGAATTGACTATCTTGGAACTTAAAAACACCACAGACGGAATGCGGGAGTACCAAACCTACCTGCACAATCGAGTGATCCAATTGCAGGAAGAGGCGAAAGAAAACTCCCTCCCCGTGGACTGGGGGATGGTGGCGGGCAAAGTCAAGACGAGACGGCAGCCCCCAACAAGCTCGGAGAGCTCGGAGAGCTCAAGTTCGGAAGAGGAGGAGGAGGAGACCAAGGAGGAGGCCAACCGGACAATTGAAAAGAGGCCGTTCAAGTCAAACCGAGTGAGCTTGGATGGAGCCTGGACAAAAAAAAAATCTTGTAGGCTGGGCAACCCCAGTTTCAAGTCCAAGCGAGTGAGTTTGGATGGCGTGGGGACCGGTGAGAGCCAGGTTGGGTCTAGCCAGGAGAATCAATCAGAATCAAGCCAGGAGAATGAGTTTTGATGGCGAAACGGGTCAGCACTGGGTTTTGCCAAACATTAGTACTAATTTGTTTTCACTTCTTTTGCCAAACATTGGTGCTAGTTTGTTTTCACTTCTTCAAATCACAGAGTAGTTTGGACAGAGATTAACAATAATTTATTTTAAACTGAACACAGACACAACACACAAACATTAGTTTCCACTTCCCGTGACCTGGCTAGAGGCCGCCTTTGGCTGCCACCTCCTGAAAGATGCTGGACCATTCACCTCTGGGTCTCAGAAAAAACCAGTCGCAATCGCCGCTGTCATGTTCCAGGTCTGGAAATCCAACACAGGGACCAGCCAGTTCCTTTGGCGACACAAGAAGCAGACTGGGGGGTTGACTGGCAGTGGCTTCCACCCAATTCCCCTTTGTGTCCAGATGTCCCTTGGGGATCCGGTGAATGAGTCTTTGGTCAGCGTGGGCCAGAGTTCCCTGGTCACCCCCCCAAAGAGCCTCGCCTTTCTCTTTCATGTGACTGACAGCACAATGGACCAGGAAGTGGGGGCCTGCCTCACCAACCAGAGATCCATTCAGGAAAATGGGGGGTGACGGCTTCTCTGGAATGTTGACAAGACACAACAAGTGACAAGGGACTTCCTCTCCCTCCATGCTCACCAGTGCCCAATCCTGCTTTGAAAGACCGGTTGTTCCATAGCTGGGATTGGCACTGAAGGGGTGGTCTTGTCTTTTCAGCTTTGTGAAAATGGCGACTTCGCTGGCCTTTGGCATGGCGGGAAGGACCTTCTGCCTGACAAAGTCAATGACCATTTGTGGACTGCAGTGGCTGTCTTGCCACAGTGGCAAGGTCTTCCTCTTGGACCCTCTGCTGTTCCTCAGACTGTCGCTTCCAATGGTCAAGCACAGGCCAGTCAACTCATCCACTCCGCTCTCTTGCGAAGCCTTGGATCCTGACCAGTTTGGATGGAATGAATGGGCCCGCTCCACTGTCAGGTTCTCAGCATAATTTTTTCCATTTTGCCTCTCAAAGCTGTCCGCGTTCATGTTTGTCCGCTTTCCTGTTTTTTTGGCAGTGGTCTTGTGGACACTTTCGCCAATGCCCGAGTCAACGTTCTTGGGTGATCCAAACCTCCTGACATCCTCTGCCAAATGCAGTGGCAGATGATTCTTGAGCAGGTTGGTGCCATCACCCGATGTCCTTGGGAAGGCCCGATGCATCTGCGCAAGAAGCAGAGGGATGAACCTCTCCACCTTGGACAAAGTGCCGCAGGGAATGCTGTCACAAGACATGAAAGCCTCGAATGAGATGAGCCAATAAAGTCCTTGAACCATCTCTGTGGCTCGGTCCACTCCCAAGGCACTGTGAAGGTGCCCAGGCATCCCAGCAGGGACACTTTGAGCTTTGCTGCCTCCTCCTCTGGGTTGCTTCAACCTCCAAAAGGACCAGTGGTCCATGACCATGATGATGAGGAGGAGCACCAGCACACCAGTTCTTTCATTCCCTTGCATCTTTGCCAGATTGGTGATGCCTCTTGGAAACGCTGTTCTGGGAAGTTCCTTGTCGCTCTGCCACTTCAGGAAACGATGCAGCCTCTTTGCTGTTGTGTCCACCTGCTGCTTTGCCTTGTCTGTGAAAACACTGTTGGTCGAGATCATGTCTTCCGCCACAGTCTTCTGATCGTCTTCCTCCTCATCATCCATCTCCTCCTCAATCGCCTCCTCTTCTTCCTCGCTGCCCTCCTCCTCCTCCTCCTCCTCTTCCTCGTCATCGTCTTCCTCACTGCCGTCAGGAACTTCCTCCTCCTCTTCAGAGACCTCTTCTTCCTCCTCCTCTGATGATTCATCTTTGAACTTCCTTTTCTGGCCTCTGAATTTTGGTTTCCTGCGGCTTTTCAGCATTCTCTTTGCTCCAAAGCAAGCCTGAATGGATCTCTCTGCCAGACCCAGCTGGAACGTGTGAAGAATCTCTGCTGGAGTTGCTCCGTGCAAGGCGCGCACACTGTCCGAGAAGTGAACATCCACCATCCCATCATGAAACTCCTTGTAGCCGGCCTCCCTCAGCTTCTGGCGACAATCCCTTCGCTGCTGTTCCGAGCTGTCGGCGTCACCCACGGTGTTCCTCCAGCGCCTGATCTGTGCACACTTGGTGTCTTTCCTTTTCGTGGCGTCGAGTGGTTTTCCGAGGAACTCCCAGCTGACATCGCAGCTCCGGCAAACTTTCCTTCCCAACATGGAGGATCCTGTTGCACGTCCCACCTTGGCAAGGAGCTTGTCATGCCCCTCATTGTCACCAACGACGCAGTTCACTGGGATCTGAAAGCGGATGTTCTCAATCTCAGTTTTCTCAAAGGCAAGGTCCCACCCAATGCCGCCGAGCCTCTGGAAGGCGACCAGCTCGGAAAGAATTATCCTGAGACAGAGATGATAGTCCCTTTGCTTTTGATCGGGCTTGGAATGAGGGGCAAGCTGATCAAGGTTCGGCAGATAGCCAAGTGGCCTCCAAGCCTTGTGTTGGTTGCGGAAGGCACGGTTGAAGATGCCAAGAGTGAACATCACAGGTTCCAGTGTGTGCTTCCCCTTCACGTCAAGATGAGTCTTGTCAATGAACAGAGTCAGTTCACACAAGATGTCCCTGGCACCTGTGCAGTGACTTTTGTGGGCCATGCAATGAACAGTGCCAGTGTTGAAGTCGTCAAAGTTGCCATCTTTGCCACCAACAGTTGGCTCGGCAAAGGGATCTTGTGGATCAAAAGAGAGATTCTCGGCCAGCATGGCAACAGGGTCAGTCAGCAGAGACAGAAGCATGTTTCCAAATGAAAACACCTGAAGGTCGACCAAAACACCTGTGTTGGGAAGTTTGAACTTCTTGGACTGGGGCAGCAATCCAGAAAAGCCAAAGTGTGCCATCAGACCCTTGATGGTTCCCTTCCTTGTGGGAGGTGCAAGTCTTCCGGGAGCAGCCCCCCCTCCAGCAGAGTAGTCAGTGTCAGATTTGTGTTTCCAGGCTTGGATCTGATCAAAGAGAGACAACTCCTTGCCATCCAAAACCCGCAAAAGATGAATGGAACTTTTTTCCTCATCTGACATTGTTCTGTCAAAATCAGGAGTGAAGCACGGAACACCTTCTTTGCCAACTGTGGACTTCAACCACCCTGCTCCAAAACCATTGGGTTTCTGAAACATTTGCTCAGCAACTGCTTCTGGCAGGGGGGTTGTGTCTCCCACCAAGACCTTGCCACCACCTCCACCATTGTCATCAGCTGTTGGTTCAGAGAAGGATGGGGAGGGGGGGGGGAATTCCTCTGCTGCGTTGGACTGGGTGACTTCCTGCTGCCCCATCAGATGGTCCAACAAAGCATCAGCCTCAGCAAACACACCTTCTTCTTTCCCACCGCTGGGGTTTCCAAGAGCAGCAGGGGCTGGCCCAGCAACGGGGGGGAGAGCAAACGTGGACGTCTGTCTGTCAACCACTCTCAACTGTCGCTGAGCATCGCCACAGGTCCCCTGAACCATGTGGTTGCTGAGGCCACGGGAGTTGTTGAAGGGCTTCCCGCAGATTGGGCACTGGTAAGAGTCCATTTTTGGGATTGCCGTTGTTGTTTGTGAAGGTGGGGAGCAACAACGAAAACAAAGCCACGAAAAAAAGTGACTGAGTCAGGCACTGGCCACGTCGGCACTTGAACAACAGGCAACAACTAACTAGCTAACCAACCACACGAACTGACAAAAAAAGATAATAACTAACTGCCAAACAACAACTGAAAACTTAACAAATGGTCACCAGGGATCCCAGTGACGAGCAGTCACCAGCCATTAACTAACCCTCCGAACCCAAAATTAGTTCCTCGTCAGGATCCGAGTCTGACTCGGCCAATTCGAATTGCTTCCAGTGAGCGTCAATCAAATTAAGCAGACAAACAGGTGTGCAGTTGTTTCGCACATAGCGTGCTCCATACATCTCCGTGAACAAATGTTCAACGTGCAACATGACCTTTGCGTGCAGGAATTCTTTGTCAAGAAAGTTAGTTTTTGCCGCATCATTTTGGCGGACCTCCTCACAGTAAGACAAGATCTCAACTCTTTTTGGAGATCCCGCAGAAGCTATGCAGGGCCTGAGCAAACAACTTCCACACACGTCAGCTTCTGGGTCTCCACCGTAGGTTGTTGGAGAAAAAACATGGACGCCCAGGAAGTCATCAAAGTGGCAGTCGCTGATCCGGAACCCTTGCACATTTCTCTCGGAGTTCTTCTTTTTGGTCTTTGGTTTCGTGACTTTGAAGAATTGTTTCATCTTCCTTTGTGGATTCTTCTTTTTCATCTTGTACGTTTTGATTTTCTTGCCATTCTCCAGGAGCGAGTCCATGTTTTCCTTCACGGAGGCAGCAGCAGCGGCCGCCTCAGCTCCCAACACAACACCAGTGGGCATTTTTTATTTTGTGACAGTTACTAATAAAGTTAATTGTTATCGTGTGGTGAACTTTTGAATTTTGAATCACCAAAACACCAAAACAAACCGACAACCGCATTGTGAAATGGCGCCAAATAAAAATGTGGCGCTAACTAGGACATCATGCCAAACAAGACTTGATGTGAGACGAAAACTAGGACCCAAACACCTTGACGTAGTCTTTGATTCCGGGGTAGCAAATGCGCTCACCCACATCGTCACTTTGGGATGCCTTCGGTTTGGGTTTATCATACTGCTTGTCGGCAACCATTTCACTGGAGGCCTCTTCTTCAGACAGAACTTCGAACGCAAACTTGTATTGGCCGACCGTTCCCGGGTTGAAATACAATTGGGTGAAGGAATCCGGGATTCCACTCAATTCTTTTTCCGTCAGTGGTCGGGTCATCAAAAAGAACACAAAATGCATTCTTGGGTTGCCCTTGGGTCCAGTGCGGAAGCCTCCAGAATGGGCCATTGTGCCGGGTGCGATGAATGCCGATTTGTGGGGGACATGGATCAGGTTGCCCTCCCAGGTTCCCAACCCCTCGTCGTCCACTGTCTCGTGCACCCAGAGAGTGGAGCCCTCTTTGCTGAGCGGAACCACAGCCACAAATGGGTGGATGCCCAACCTGCGGAACTTTCGCAAGGTTGGTTCGTCGAAATCAATGTGTGGCAACTGCAAATACTGTGCAACCTGGGACAGGTCGTCCACGATGGTTTTCATCACACCAGCCACCACGAGGCAATCCAAGACCTTGCATTCCGGCGGCATCAATTTGCGACAGGCTGCTTCCAAAATGTCAACTAGGCGGTTGGAGTCTTCGGAGGCAAACAAAGTTTTGTGTAGGTTGTGCTTGTCAGCCTGCTGCAGCCCAACCGAAAGGTCTTCCAAGAGTTGCGGGACCGCCTGATACTTCTCCTGGGGACTGGTGGACTTGTACCTGAGTGTGGGACACCCATCGACGGGTCCCAGGGCACTGTTGTTTAATTTTCCGCTGAAGCCACCGACCTCTTCCATGGCCCGGTCAACAACGTGAAAGGCCCACCCAACACCCGACAGCTGCACAACTCCTGCATTGCCGGTGTGTTGAAGAGAGCGGAAACTGTTAGTTCCGATCAGGTTCATCATCACTTTCCCCGAAAGAGGATCAACACCAGCGATCCCATCCACAGTGAAAGGAGTTCCATTGGAAAGAGCAGGGTGTGCCACCTGAAAAAAACCTTTCACTGGATCGCCCAAATCCACGCATCGACAAAGGTAGTTGCGAAGAAAGCTCCAGTGGTCACCCACAAATTTTTCACTCGTCAATGCTGCCAATTTCTCATCGTCGGTGCTTTGCGTGTCGCCAGTTCCTTCGGCCTTGTGGTTGTCAAACCTCCAAAGATGGGCAGCCATGGCTTTGCACGTGATGTAGCCTTGTCCGTCTTGAAACTTGGAGTGTGTCGGCAAGAACCGCTTCTTGTCAATGCACTCCGACAAATACAAACGGAAAAGCGGTGCGTGCAAGCCTCGTGGAATCAGCCATTTGTGAAGATAGCGCGAATGAGGGGATGCCGCAATTGCTGGTGGTTTCGGTGGTTTCGGTCCCGGCCCTGCCACCTCTGCCTCCTCCTCCTCTTCTTCTTCTTCTTCTTCTTGCGGTGGTGCGTTAACTAAGTTGAACTTCCTCTTCTTGTTCTTCTTCTGCTCCGGTGCCCCCGAAACAAATTTTTTCATTAGAGCATCGAAGTTTTTTTTGTGCTTCTTGTATCCTGCTAGTTCCCAGAGTGCGTTGAGACAAGCAACAAACTTCTTGTTGTCCCCGAATTCCACAATGAAAAATGGAGCTGGGTTCTGTCGCTTCAATCTGTAGGGCACAGCGA
The DNA here is from genome assembly GCA_032274145.1 of Herpochondria borealis. Classification (NCBI taxonomy): domain Eukaryota; phylum Rhodophyta; class Florideophyceae; order Ceramiales; family Ceramiaceae; genus Herpochondria; species Herpochondria borealis. Next base: position 1,430 of record JAVCKV010418094.1, on the reverse strand, counting down.
AAGAAATAATGGCGAAAATGGCCTCTTCTGAGCCTTCCTCTTGGGAAAACGCGTATTTCAATCGATGGGTCACTTGTTCAAAGGCATGGGCAAAAGTGGTGATGAAATCAGCATTGTCAGGCACTTTGCGGACAACCACGGCAAGCGCAGAAAGGCACCCGCATTTCTTGAATGATTTTCCAGTCTTGGGCCCTCGAGTTCGATAACACTTGCGTCCCTCTGGGAATCGGTACTTCAACCCTCTCATGGCACGGCAAGTCCAGGTTTCGGTCGGTTCGTTGGTTTCGCTCCCTTCGATGGACCACAGTTTGACTATTTCGGTTTCATGGGTGAGGGGCTGCTTGCCTCTGTTTTCCTTCTCTTTCTTTTGCTCTTCAGTCAAGCCATCCCACCGAAGCGCCTCTTTTTCGTACTTGGTTTGGATTGCGGCTGCCGTCGACATCGTCCATCCCGGAATTTGCATGGTGGCTTGAGTGAGATCAACATCACTGTAGTTGGCTCTGGGGAAATTCTCCATTTGGATGTCGTCCCGTCGCTCTTGGAAGTCGATTCCCGGCAAGGCGTGGTCGTCGTCGGAATATATTTCCTCGGTGAACAATTGTTCGGGGCAGTAACCAGTTTTGTCAGCGGTGGACTTGAAGGCAAGGTCTTCGGCAAGGGACTCTTCGTCGGATAACTTTTCAATGTGTCTTCTTCTTTTCCTTTTCGGACGGTTTGTGGGACAGTGATCAGGGGCGTCTTTGTTTTTGCCGACCACAGCCGTGGAAATGGGCGTGGAAACATTCTGTTCCGATTGGCGTTGCCGTCTGGTTGGCTGATTAACTTTTGCTACAGTTTTCGGCGTGGCATCTTTCTTTTTGACTGGCGTGGGAACATTCTGTTCCGAGTGTCGTTGCCGTGTGGTTCGTTTGTTAACTTGCCGTGTTGTTCGTTGACCAACCTTCGCTGCAGCTTTCGGTGGTGGCAGGCTCTCCAATTGAGATCGAGAAGCGTTTTTGTTGGCCGTTGCTCTCCGTGGGTTCTTCCTACTGGAGCGCGCAGGCGTTGATTTGTTGTCCCGAGGAGGCATCCTGGTGGGTGGATTAACGTATAAACGTGTGAAGGCACCGTGGTGAAGCGAAACAACAAACACCAAACTCCACGCTTCTCTTGGGAAAATTTGTCTCTCAGTTGCCCGTTCAGTCTGGAAACTTCTTCAGTCAGATTAATCCGTCTGTTCTTCCTTCCGTTGGGATGCAAGGGACCTCTGCCGGTTTTTTGCTTGTGCAGTTAGAGCTAGCTAGCTGGATAGCTTTGCTTGCCTAGCTAGCTAGCTAGCTAGATAGTTAGTTAGCCAGATAGCGCAGCACCGGCACGAGGAGGCACCAGTACGAGGAGGCACCAGTACGAGGAGGCACCAGTACGAGGAGGCACCAGTACGAGGAGGCACC
>JAVCKV010417983.1:0-12553 GCA_032274145.1 Herpochondria borealis | reverse complement strand
GACAGAGCGCACGGATTCCAACAACTGTATACAACAGTACAGTACAGTACAGTACAGTACAGTACAGTACAGTACAGTACGGATGACCAACGCATGTGGTCACTCTTCACGCCCCGAGGGGGCTCCATTAAAAATGGCGAGGCAGTCTACTATCATTTAGGATAAGCTACATAAAGATGAGATGTCTGCCGTGCCTTCGTCTACTTCTACTTCTCTCACAGCATGGTCACGCCAAGCGGATATCATCATCTCGTCGTCCATCCAGATTCTTGCTGCCAGAAGGCGCCAAGAAGAGAGACTTCACCCTGAATGCACTGTACCAGCAACTTGTCAATCTGCAGATGAAGGAATACGAAACGAGGGGAGAGGGAAGCTGGGAAATGGCGAAATCTACGAACAAATGGGATCTATTGTGGAGCTGGGAATATACACACTTTGCAGAATTGGGGAAACTGAAAGCACACAATCGCGTCAACCATATTCCAGGCTCAGGGGCGATTTCCATCAAGAACCAAATTTACCAGACTGTGTCAACACTGGAGCGAACCTACGACAAGGAGCTGTTTGAGGGCCTTGTTCCTCAACACTTCCTTCTGCCCAAAGAGGTTCAGGCCTTGGAACGAGTACAGGCAGAGCAGCCCAACAGGAAATGGATGTTAAAATTTCAACAGCATCGAGGGGTAAGATTTCTAGACAATACGAAGGATATTCGCAAAGATGAGGATGCTATGATAGGCGGCAATATGGTGGCTGAATTGGTCGAACCCTACCTGCTTGAAGGATACAAATTTGACGTTGGTGTCTTTGTGCTGGTGGCATCCTTAGAGCCACTGAGAATCTTTATCCACGACAATCCCAAACTGAGATTTTGCCAGCTGCCGTACCCCGAAACGTTGAATGGCGACGCTGATCCGGATTCCTATCGAATAGCACCGGGACATCGATGCACTGCGGAGGTCCCTGCTCTGAAAAAGTACTTTTTGGATGACAACGGCAACCTACTTCCGCCCGAGGTTCTCAACACCCTAAATGAATATGAAATTCTGAAGCAATACATGGAAAAAGAGGGAATAGATTGTACAATACTGGAAACGCAACTGCATCAACGGATTGTCAACTTGGTGGCTGGGATTCGACCCACTTTGCTCGAGAAGATTCAAAACGCGACCAAAAGCGGTTCGTCTCGTAACTTCTTTGAACTCTTTCGATTCGATTTTCTGATCAATTCGGAGTTGGAGCCAGTCTTAATGGAAGTCAATGCCTCTCCGAACATGGTTCCGACAAAGAAGAATGGCATGTCGGATGGACCCGCCAAAGGCAATATACTACACGACACGGTCAAGATCATACTCGCTGAGCCGAGTTCCTCTTCCATGGGAGCCAAGCATTCTGCGAAAGAGGTGACTGCAATCCAACAAGCTCTAGGTCAAAGTTCGGCGAGGGGGCGCTACAAAATGGTAGTACCATCCAAAACAATCGATGTCAGTCCTTTCATGACGCCGTTGGACCAGGCACAGTGGAACTACATTGCTGATGGCAGCAAGGCTGAAAACGAGCCTCGTTTCATCTCTTTCATTCCCGGCTTGATTGTTACAAGTGGTTTAGCGATCGTACTGGTCCTCATGAGAAGAAGAGGGTCAAAGGCAGCAGCTTACACCAGATAGATAGATAATCGTAACAAGCTAGAAGCATCTGATTGTTGAAATATACCGTAATCAGAGGTCCGTTGTATCTCTAGCTGTGTTTTTTGTAGCCGACGAATGGAAAGCTGTTCAACAACTTGGGCCATCACTCTAACTGCAACATCGACGGCGGTTTCCAGTGGTGGAAAGAAACACTTCTTGGCGGACAGAATGTCTAATCCGAAAAGAAGTCCCAACCGAATATCTTTCACTCGACTTGCCCCAGAATCAGCACCCATGCTTCCTTGAGAAGAAGTTTCCGTCGATCCGATCAACAGGCATGCCGTTGAGAAAGGCGCCGGTGAAGCATCAAGTCTCACTGCAATCGAGTTACATGCAGTGGGTGCAACGTCTAATGTAGACACGAGAGTCTGTCGCATCAACGCAAGCAGCCACTGACTGCGATTGAGTCTGCGACGTATGGGGCCCCACTATGCGTGTGCTGGTGTTCGTGTCAAGCACAAGCAAGCAAGCATTTGCCGATGCACTTTTTCGCATCTCCTTCCAATGATCACTGACACTGCTAAGCAGCTAGCAGCTAGCAGCTAACTCTACAGTCGATTGGTTGCCAGCCAGATGTGTTGTCTAAACACGAGAGTCTGTCGTATCAAGCAAGCAAGCAAGCAAGCACTGTTCGTTCCATGATATTCATCTTCGCATCTCCCTCCAATGATCACACTTTATTCCTGACGACCATGACACTTTTGAGACACGTTGCTTGCTTGGCAGCAGGTTGTCACTCATTCGTGTCACACTCATGAATGAAAGGAAGGGCGCGACGAGCAAGCAAGCCGGACTGCATCCAAGAATGGTAATGCCTACGTAGGGAATGACTATGTCTTGGTTAAGTATTTGGCCATAGTCCCGTGATTTAAATGATAAATTCGTATTATACAGTTATTAGTGGTTGTATACAAACATTTTGTTCTCTGCAAATTTAAATATAAAATCAATACTATGTAGATATATAGTGATGCATACTTTCGAACGTTCCTTAGGCGCGCCATGGGAACGGTCTGATAATGTCACTCCGTGCTTTGGCGACCCCCTCTCATGAGACGATTTTGTCGTGTACGTGGAACTCAGTACAAAAGCTACGGGAACATAAGTCGTGGGCAGACACGGAAACCCCCGAATGAAGCTGAGAGCACCATCGGTGCGCAGTTGCAAAACGCTCCTTTCGTGAATAGCGAGACGACTTGCGCACAGGTGCTGACCAATTTCCAAATTCATCACTCAGCAACAGCAGCATTGCGACTTCTCAAGGCGCGCATTCAATCAATAAAGAGTCTTGGTTGTTGCATCAACATTGTATTGATTCGTTGAAACACCAACAACAATAAGGAGAGAGAGAGAGAGCAACGATTGAGAACGACAAGGAGATTGATTCAACGTTGAAATTCACTCGTGAAAACCTCATATTATAAATACTGGTGTACCAGTGTACTGTACCGGTGTACGCAAAAAACGAATCAGACGCTCCAATCGAAGCACACTCCGATCCATTCACGACTCTCTCTCTGTTGCTACAACCACAACAACAACACAACTCGACAATAACACACACACATACACATTCCTAATACACAACAACAAGAATCATAAGCATGACGACGATACAAGCTTCCGCAAGCGGTTCCTCAGATGCAATGCCCCAGCCCCCTCCATCTCCGATTCCAACCAATAATTCGCAAGGAGCCTCTCTTCCGTCGCCTCAATCTGAAACATCCGTGCGAAATCCAACTCTAACTGATAACGATCTACTGGGTCTCTCGATTGACCCACGAGACGACGACACTGCCCCGTCTTCCTCAGACGATACAGCAACTCCAGTGTACACTGTTGAAGGAACGATTGCTGATGAAGAAGAGGATGACATTTACGGAGACGGTGCAGTTCGACCACTCATTTACGGATATCTACGAAAGTTGGGACGCAATGGCAAGTGGCAAAAACGATTCTTTGAAACTGACGGTGAATCACTCTCGTATTATCGATCGGAAAAGAGATCTGTCCCCCTAGCAGCTCTGGATCTTCGCAAGGTACGAACAAGCACACAGAAAATGACTATGGTTCTACAGTACATTGTGTCGTGGTTGTTATCATGCGATACGACTCGTGGATGCACTTCACTTGTTGCAACGTTTACTTGATACCATGGCACACAAGAGGATCAACAACAACGGTCCTTGCAAGCCCCCAACGACACTAACAGTGCCATGTCACACACAAAATGTCTCTCACAATGTCTCTTTTTACGACACCCCCCAGGTTGGAACGATTTGTCTCTCTGCTGAAGATCCCTGTACATTCTTTATTCAAGTGGCTGATCGACCCTACTCACTGCGTGCTGAAAGTCGACAAACATGCATTGATTGGGTCATTACGCTCAATCGCGTCAAGGAAGCTCGTTTGCAGGTGGGTGGCGTCAAGTTGGTCACACCTCGTTTTCAAGACGACGCCACGGCACCCCGCGTCGTACTCAAAGCCAATCGACCCCGCACTCGAGCCGTCGATGATCAACAACAATGGAGGGAAATGACGTCCAGTCAGGTCGCCGCTGCTTCTGGCGGTCCACAGCCATCCACAATCGCATACGAAACACTCCAATTGGGCGTGTCGCAACACTTGACACAGTGGCGCAAGCCCCGCAATACCTATTATCGTGTCAAACATAAGATGATCAAGTGGGCGCGGAGTATTAAGAAAATGGCGATATCCTGCAGCAATCCAACCACCGACAGTGTCATTCTCGATACGCACTTGCATCCACCCGGTCATGACAATAGCGACAAACACCGAGGAATGGCGGAGGAAAAAGTTGAAGATCTGCCACCTCGGTATTTGGATTAGAATGATTGGTTGTGTTGCGTGAGGAGAAGTCCCTTGAATCGACTTTCTTGATACTCTCGATACCCTTGCTCCAAATTAGATTGAAGCACGAAGACAGCAGCAATGGCAGCCAGACGATATTGGCGCCGCGGCTACGGGCTCTCGTGTGTATATGTACGTATGTGTTTGTCCACCTTATTATTACTCTATAGAATCATGTCTATATCAACTACTCTATAGTATATTACTTTGATTAGTGTCGCGTTCGTCTGTCACAACTATAGCTACTTACTCGTTGATCTGTTGGGCTTCAAACCTAGCCGCATCAGGGTGCTGGAGAGGATCAATCTCCCGCTGCCGCAAATCAGACATTTGGATCTGGTCGTGGTCCTTGGCGCAATGAATAGCTTGCAACAGAAGTGCTACTACATGATGGCACGCATGGCATCCAAGATGCCTTCTCATAGCTTGCGGTTAGGTGTCATCAGTGTCGTGCGTGCTCGAATCCTACGTACCAATCTGCCTGCAGCGCAAGCTTGGTCTTTGATGTACCATGTTAGGTAATCAATCGAGAATCAATGACTAGCAGAGGACACATGACCTCATAGATGCCTTAGTTAAAATGGTTCTGTCAATAGCCTTTAACGTTTGACACTACTCCTCAGTGTGTTTCACTGGGGAGCTGCATGTAGCTTTACACGATCCACACATCATCATCATCACGAGTCACCCGACTATCATGTGCTTAGTACTGTAGTCATCTTCAAAGATGGGGTTTGTTTGGCCGACGAGTATTATTAGAAGGTTGTCCCACTGTAATGAGAAGGTATCGTACATGTAGTAGAAGTAGGGTATCCCCTAGTTAGTAGGCCACATACAGTCAAGGTTGATTGACCATGGTGGGTGGGACTTGCATCCCCTCACACGACCAACATGTATGCCACGACCCCTCACAATATTTACACTCTAGTCGTGGAGTCAATCGTCAGCCATGCTTGGGTTATCATCGTTACTGGTACGCTCGCAATCAAACATGGTTGGGCTTGGTTATTCATTCTGTATAGAAATAGTATACATGTATTATGATTGTACAGGTACACCGTTGATATCACTGCACTGTCTCGTTCTATAGTCTGGCCACTTCATCGTCTCGACCATCGCATCGTTAGTCTAGCCTGCGACTAGATAGGCAGAATACTAGCAGTTGGCCGTGGATAATAAATATGCGGCCGCGGCACAAGCAATCACTTGTACGTGGGTCTCCATTCTCTTGGTCTTTGTCGCAATGATGTACAAGAATCAATGATTGATACGGTAGTAGTCTATGTAGAGGACAGGCACATGACCTCAAGGATTGGTTGGTTGCCGTCTCGTGTCGCGTGTACGTACGTGCCTAAAACCTCCCAACAGAGAATGATTCTGCCGCCGGCGCAAGTCATTCGTAGTCTACTATCTATCTTTGACCGTTGAATGAACATCTGCCACAGATTACTGCACACGCGGCATCCAAGATGCCTCAAGATGCTCAAAAGAAGAAGGTTGATCTATGCGGTTGCAATGTAGAATAGCAACATTTGGCCGCATCCAGCGCATCCAGCGGAGAATTAACCTGCCACCGTGCAAGCAATCACTCTAAGGTTCGTAGGTTGCAATGAAGAAACCATCAATGACTGCTATGTAGAAGACACATGACCTCAAAGATACTTTCTTGGTTGGTTGCCAACCGCAGAACAATGATTCTACTGCCGGCGCAGGCTTCCCACTAGTACACGACTAATGAAATGGCGGCGACTGCCTGCAGATTTCACACATAAGATGCCTTCTCGTAGCTTAGTGCAATCACTGGCTAGCTGGGGAGTAGCATGTAGCTTTACACGATCCACACATCATCGTGAGTCACGCGATGCTAGTCGTCCTGCCGACAAATAGAACAGACTGCGCATGAACTATGAAGTTAGAGTATAGTGAACTCGTACAGTATCAGGCATGGCGGGCGAAGTAACTCGAGGAGTGAGTGAGTCAAGCTTAGCGGGCCCACCAGTCAAATGGTGGGACGTACACCCTCACACGAATAGATTATTAGCCTCACAATATTTATGCTCTACAGTATTACCTCTAGTCGTGGAGTCAGTCGTCATACAGTATTGCTAGCACGCGTGTCGGAGGGCATACGACATAGTGTTTGCCCACCTGATTTGATTGTTGCTGGTTCCATCATTAGCTACTGAGATGTGCCCTATGGTTGGGCTTGGAGAGAGAAAGGATCCCAGGCAAGCTATCAACCAGGTAGACGTGTTGACGTACTCCTCCCGCCTATAGAGATAGAGAACGCACGATGCGTGGTTGTGCCGTGAAACTGGTTCTGCGGGACAGCCGCACTACACCTCTTGCTTTGGTAGTAGAGAGTAGGATATGATGGTCCTATTTTGCCCCACCGCTATAGCTCTAATAATAGTAGGAGGTCGAGCAGCAGCGCACCTCTGTTGGGCTTCGAGGCGCTGCAATTTCCAGCCAGCTCAAGCAGCAGCGCGCCTCTACAGGACGCATGCCCACAAGTCGGTTGTAGGTGTCTCAGTTAAACAGAGAGATGGGTCACGCGCCATTCACCATACATTGTTTATTGATAGGAAGAGTAGTTCAACCTTCAAGCATACTTGCCCACGTCGGTTGTAGGTCTACTTGGCTCAGTTTGACAAAGAGAGATGCCGCGCGCCATTCACCATACATTGATTATTGTAAGGAAAAGTAGTTCGGGTCGATTGTTAATTGTTAGGGTACGTAGTTCGGTGAGAGAACCGCAACGCACTCATTGCTTGAGAGTGAGAATCACCTCGACGAAAACTTGCTTTCCACGACCTTTCAAGTGTTCGCATGTATGCGCGGATTACCTTGCACTGGCGGCAGTCATCGACCCGGATGACCCCTGTAGTGACAAGCTTAGAATGCTAGCAAGGTAGATAAGTTGGAAGGTCTCATATACTCTAGCATTATAGATTAAGTTGTCGTCAGCAATGGCTCTTACGCTGGCTGTCTCGTCCGTCACTCCCCAAAATTTCTTAATGGTACAAATAACAGTATGATTACCGCCGCCGGCTCGAAGACGATGAGGAACCACTGGAATCAATCTTGACCGCCGGCGGTACATCATCATCCACAGGATTAGCATCATCTTCGTCTTCTGATTCATCTTGTAGATGTACTTTTTCGGTCGATGGTGGTTTCGCGTCATAGTGAATCATTTTCAAGGAATTGTGTGAATCAGTCGCCACAATACGCCGCAACTCGCCATCTGGTTCATTCGTTGGCGTCACTTTGAATTGATGAAAGAGCGGCATGGGAGGTCGTGATTCCACAATGTGCGCATACTTTCGTTCAAAGGCCACCGTTGATGTAACAGTATCTTCACACGTATTGAGCGTATTGCAATCGTCACTTTCCATTCTCAGTATTTCATTTTCTTCTTCCTCCTCATCAATGGGTGTCGCAAAACACAGGGCGGAAAATGGAAATCTCAGTGGTGCGGGGGCTGGGGCAGGGCGTTCGGCAAAGCCTCGCGTTCGAAAAATTTCAGTTGGAGCCGTGGATTTGCGTTTCTTGGGGCGAGACGCTAATTGCACTTGCGAGACTGTCTTGGCATCAAAATTGACCGACCTTCGTTTCGGGTCCTTACTGTTTGCAACAATGGTATCATCCCCAGGTGCTTCTGAGGGGGCACCAAAGCAGCGACAGAGAGAATCGAAAATGACATCCACCACCATCTTGTGTGTGTTTGTATAATGTATAATTAGAGACTGATAAAGACTCTTTCCTCAATGACCTCGTATAGCGCTTAGAGAGGTAGAGAAAGGGGGGGGGCTGCAAGTACAGTAACTTGATGAATAACACCGGGGTCGAACGGGGGCAAGCAATAGAGTTTGCTTCCTTAGGGGGCTGGGCTGAGTCGTTTGAACTGTCACACGCGGTCGCTGATTCTTCAGGGGCTCGTGCAAGCGATCAACAGTAAAAAATGAGGTATGTTTGCGGCTTGTTCTCCTTATTGGTCTGTATTGAGAGGTTGTTGTGTATTGTAAACTATAGAGAGAGTAGTAGTAGAGTCAACAATCTATCCGTTCACGTGCTCAATGATGTAGGATGATGGCCCTGAGCATGTAACTGGTAGGTAGGTCGTAGTATACGATAGTCAGTCTCGCTGCTCTGCTAGCGGTTGGCGGTTTTGCGACACATTCTTGCGCTTGATAGTCGTGTGAAGAAAATTTCCAACTGGTTGCGCTCGCCTTCTTTTGAAAAAAGGAGGGAAGGGGTCGATGAGGGATTCAACGGCGAGTTCTAGTCGTTGTACCATGTGTGTCTGTAATAAAACATTCAACGTTTGGCGAAAAGTCAATAATCAGGATATTGATCATCTATATCCCTGAGGCTCATTATAACAAAAGAGGTCAGCCAGCCGTTACCGAAACACAGCAATGTCTATGTCTGAATTATTTTGTGGGATAATGGTGTGGGTTAGTACGGCAGGGGTCGTAGGGGTTGGGGGTGCGTGCCTTCGTTTCGCCAACATCCTGAAGGATACTAAATATTTATATCTACGTTATTGTAGAAATGTATATCGATAACAAGATCCATCGTTTAGATCCAATGTTCAAACGGACCAAAAAATGGTCAGGCTGACGTCCGTGACAAACTGTCACGCCGAAAAATGATTTCTTTGACAACGAGCTACGGTTTCGAGCTTTTTCATTCGCAAGATATCTTTTCGAAGTGACACAATTTCAAAAAGCCTGCTGGTGTTGTTCTGTTTGATCTGTTCTGTTAACCATGACGACTATGATGATGAATCGACGCTCCTTCCTGCTGCTAGTGCTCCTTATTCTTACTGTTCAGTCAGTATCTGGAATCTTCAACCAAGCTCATCCAGATATGGTTCGAACGGAACGAGGTTCTGGACCGCCTAAACGAAGCGTGACATCAGCATCAGGTGGTCGCAAGAAGATGGCTGTTGCTGCCGCAGTTCTGGAGGAAGATCCATCAATGGTGGAGATTGGATATGAAGATGATATCGGTTTCGAACCCACCACAAACTTCAAGTTTGTCTCTGGCTTTTCAATTCTCATCTCAGCGCTCTTTTTGTTTTTCATGGTGTCAAATGGGTTGCTATAAATATGCGCGCGCGAAGGTTGATTGTTGTTTGTGTACTACTCGATGGTTCTCACAACGCGGTACTTGGTGATTCACACAGTTGGAGAATCAGGAAGACTTGACAGAAGTGATCTCTTTATACATTGCTGCCGCTTCCTAAGTAAGTGTAGTTATCCAGCTGGCGGTGGGCTGCTGGGTGCACTGCAAGAAGGTTTGGTTCTCTGCACTACGTCTGAGCTTCAAAACCATTTATTGATTAATAGATTCATTTCTGCATGTTATCATTATTAAACTAGAACTGGGGTTGCTGTGCACAGAACCTTGCTAAGGTTCGAGTGACTAGAGTTGGACCTCAAGGAAGAGAGAGCGAGGTTACAAGAAGTTATCTACCAGTATTGTGAGCATGCAGTGGAGAGTGCGAGTCTGACAGAGTGCATTCTCTCTGAAAGGCGTGCCTAGCATGATCCTCCACGTAGAGCGAGAGGAGTTAGTGTCACTGGTATAAAGCAAGGTCCCCGTACGTGCTTGAACAATAACCAGAACGATAGCCCGTGTGACCGGAGTTGCTGTGCCAAATCAATCCCTCTGGCGATTGCGAGGCACGAGAATCCTCAAACTGTTGTAGAGTCAGTCGTAGTTATTGCCTGTTATAGTCTCTCTCACTCAAACACCACACAGTCGCGCAGGTCCGAGTGCACTGCGTAGTGCTTGTTGCAAGGCATAATATCGAATCTACATCCTGTTGCCCGCAAAACATCGCTGGGGTTCATGCGGCCACTTACTGTTTCTCGGCATCTTCACTGCTGTGTACGGTGCAAGCGGTGATCTATCACACAGTAGAGGTCTCGCTATAACAATAGCCTTTTGTGGATTACACGCTCTCCAGTGTTCGTAGATTATGAGTATGGTAGTCGATGATGACTGTCAAAGACGTTCCGCCTTTTGAGAGAATGATGCGTCCCGCCAGTCCATCCGACAGACGAATCACTTTCCCAAAGGTGCTATCGGCTATCTACGACACTGATGAAGATGACTGGGAAGATATCAGATGAAGAAATGGACGATGCTGCAGAGACTTACAAAGAAGAAATTTCTCGTTTCGGATTTAACATTTCACCCATTGGAGAACTCGTATTCCCGGATGGTCGAAGTATGGGCCATCGCGGCCTCCAACGATACTGCAAGCAACGCACTCATCAGCCATCTGCCTACAGCGACTCGACTGCCGTTGTGGCTGCCAACGCGCCGCTGGCGAACGTCTCTATCGAGGACATGCTCACGATACAGCAGCAGCTCAAGAGGAGGGCGCTGTCACTACCTTGCAATTGCCTTCATCCGGTGCTGACAATGGAATCTTGGCGGGAAGCGGCAGTGGTTCTGTTACCGCTCTTTCTCTCTACCGGTATCGTACAGTCGTGAAACAGCTCGTCGAATAAGTCATTAAGTTGCACCTCAACCTTATCTCAGTTAGCTAAGACAATGCCGTTGCAATTACGAATTTACAGTACAAGTATTGTGCCTCGCTTTAGACTTGCGCCGTGGCGTGGGGAGCTACTCGATACTTTCCGGCGGCTCTTGGCTGGCGAGCGCCTTCACGAAGTCAGCTTGCAACGTGGCAACGAACTCATGAAACTCGATTGCCTCGCGCAAGCAGAGCTGGACCAAGGGCAGGACGTCCTTGTTCTCGTCGACCGCTGTCAGCGTCTCGAAGTACTCTTGCTTGTATTTCGCTTGTATTACTGCAGGTTGGTAGCCGTGGCGTAGGAGGATGGTGTTCATCAGAAGTCGTGCGACGCGCCCGTTGCCGTCGCCAAAGGGGTGGAGGGCGACGAAGCTGTAGTGGAGCAAGGTGCCGGTAACCAACGGGTGCCTGTAGCTGTTGTCGGGAGCATCATTGAAAAACCCGAGCATCTTTTTATTGAACGTGGCCATGGTCTCCTCGATCGTATCAGGGTGAGGGTAAACATGTGGGCCGTCGTTGGCGAGGCAGTAGTTGAAGTAAGTACGGTACTCGCCCGGAATCACGGAGCGAGAGCGCTGGGAATCGTCCGACAAGAGCAGGGCATGGAGCTGCTTGGGGTATTCGGGGGTAAGCGGCTCGTCTCCACGGCAGATCCGTTCCCGGAGGCCGATGGCATTGTCGTGACCGACGGCGTCGTAGTAATCCGCCATAGTCCCCGAGCCGTAATCTCTGTGCTTCACAGCAGCGACGGTTTTGTGCAGATCGTACTCGCTTCCCTCGATGGCGTTGCTCTCTGTGGTGTACACTTGATGTGCGAGATCGGTGGCCAGATACGCTGCGTGGGGAAGCAAATGCGCCAGTTCTGGGTCGATGTGGGGAGACAATATCTGGTGGCGAAGCTCCGTGAGTTGCTGTAATCCACGTAGGGTGTCTTCGGGAAGGTCAGACAACACGCGATAAGGCAGAACGCTTGGGGTGCGGTCGACTGCAACCTTAAGCCAGCGCTCTGCTGGTGCCGCGTGGCGGATCAGCGGAGAACCCAAGCGAAACATCTAAGGAGATTATGAGTGACGAGGCTGATGATGGCGATGGTGATAGTGATGATGATGAAGATGAAGACACCTGTTGTGTGGAAAATGATGGAGGAATCGCGAGGACCACTGGCTGGAAGACGAAGACGATGATGATAATTGAGATGATTGATGATGTTCATACGTTGAACGTATAGCGCATCAGGACTACTCGAGTACATGAGTTAAGATCCATAATGAGGTTTTGGCGTACTGGAGTCCAGCACCATTGTGGACTGACTCAATTTTTGGTACACTGTACGTACTGGGGACGGTTGAAAACCTCAGATGACCCAATCTGGTCAAGGACCAATTTGCGTGGTTTTGGTTTGATAACCCCAAATTTGCGCATTATGTAGTATTTAGATGCG
>JAVCKV010417873.1:0-12553 GCA_032274145.1 Herpochondria borealis | reverse complement strand
ATTAGTCATTAGTCATTAGTCATTAGTCATTAGTCATTAGTCATTAGTCATTAGTCATTAGTCATTAGTCATTAGTCGTCAAAGTGTATAGCTGGGCGGACTGCACCATCAACCTTAACCTAAGCCAATTGATTTAGTTTTTGAATGACATAATAAATCACACGTTTTCACGCGTCTCAAAGGAACTGAAATAGCGGAAAGCAACCAAAATAGACGTTAAATCACCTAGTAACAAACACAGCACTCCCTGCGCAAAGCGTTCATTACACACCATTACACGTTTCCATTCGTGACCACAATCAAATGCTAGCCTAATGTCAATTAGAAAGACGGATTAGGGATTTTGGTCGTGACAATGTAGCTCACGCAAGATTTTTTTAACAATCCATTCAAATTCTACTGTGTGAGTCTAATGCTGATCACGACTATTTGAATGCAAGGATTAATGGCGATACCAATGATGCTTATTTGCGTATCGCTATTAAAAAAGGGGGCGGCGCTGATCATGATCTGAGCTGCCAAAATTCAACATCATTCAACTAGTAAGGAGATTTATTATGGCGAATGAACTGACACACGAGCATAAGGAACGAATTCTTGAAATGATTTATCAAGAGATCAAGTCCAATTTTGAGGACAAGGTCACCACCGATGAAGACTTGAAGGAATTGTCAGCCGACACGCTTTTATACATCAGGTTCTAAACCCTGAATTTCAGTCAAAAATAATATCTAATCAAATTTTAAGGAGTAATAAATATCATGAATATCGAAACAATTGACAATAAAGATCAAATTTTGGAAATGATTTCAAAAGAAGTAAAAGCAAACATGGACGAGAAATCTCTTACAGAAAATTCTGACATGGAAATCGGCAACGAAGCCTTGTTATACATTCGCTTCTAAACGCTGACACCGTTCTTACTTTGATGGAATGATCTCACCACAGTAGCTCAATTTCATTTATGAAAAACTACTCCAAACTACTTATCACTCTGCCAAAGTAAGAACACGTTTAAAAGCCACATAGAAAGACCAAACATCAGAACAATAATCAATAAAATTTAACGGACAAACGGAGGTTATTTTGACCAAAGACTCGCCAAATTTGAATCAGATTTACCGTATGTTCTCTAGCCCGAACGAGCCGTTTAAAAGCAACATTGGTCAAATGATTATCAAGGCGACCCTAGACAAGGTGCTGAGCAAGCCTGCGGCGAACGAGCGCTCTATATCAGCATTGACCGATATCTGTAGAAATGACTCTCTGTTGCTGGCGCAGCTATGGCAACCCGAATTGTCAGAGCTTCTTTGGGGTGACCATAGTCGGTCATCGAATAGTAACAACGCTGAGTTAAACACCCCGGTAAAGCTGTCTACAGACCCAGTACTGCCACGACAAACAGTCGACTTGGAACATGAGGTTGTCTTTAACAATCACCCGTCAGCACATCACACTCAAATGACAAAGGGGTTTCCCTTCGAAGTGTCCGAACAAGGCTGGAACCCCCAACTGTGGGTAGACACGGTCGAGTTTATGCAAACGGTCGCGCCAGAATACGCACAATGGGCGCAACGCTTACTGACCGTTATTATCCCTATCGAGTCTGAACAAGGCCACCAAATCAGCGCAAGCCGTCGCCATAGATGGGGCGAGGTCGCTATGTCATGGAGAGTGCGCCCTGAACAAATGGCTGAAATGATGATACACGAAGCCAGTCATCAACATTATTTTCTAGCCAGCATGCTTTCGGCATTTGACGATGGCTCCGATCAAACACTTTATTATTCTCCGGTGGTCAAAAAGGAACGCCCAATAAGCAAAATATTATTGGCTTACCATGCCTTCGCAAATGTGATCTTGTTTTACCGAAAAGCCCACGAGGCACTCGGAACAACAGAACGTCAATGGCTAGTAAAAGAGACAAAAAAAATTAGCGCCGAGTTAGCGCAACTGGAAACACCGCTTCGAAATACCAGCGCACTCACTCCGCTCGGAAAAGCGTTATGGCAGCCATTGGCTGCACAACTTAAGGAAACACTATAATGAGCATTAACGCCGTCGTGTTAAAAATTGCATCACGTTGTAACTTGAATTGCAGCTATTGCTATATGTACAACCACGCAGATCAAAGCTACCTCAAACAACCTAAAATAATGAGTGAGGCGGTATTTTTCGATACGCTTCAAACTATGCTGGAGCACAGCGAGCAACAAGGTCCGAGACACCAAATCGCGTTGATTCTACATGGCGGTGAACCCACTATGGTGGGGACCAAGCGATTTCGATGGTTTGTTGACACAGCCAGGGATTTTTTAGGCGACAGACTCATGCTGGTGGCAATACAAACCAATGCCGTGTTAATCACCGACGAATGGGCACAGCTATTGTTAGAGCTGGATGTCTCTGTCAGTGTAAGTTTGGACGGAATACCAGAAGAAAACGACGCGCACAGGGTTGATCACAAGGGCTTGGGCACACATAAAAGAACGGTCGATGGCATTCACATCCTGCAAAAAAATGGGGTTGAAACCAGGGTTATTTGTGTGGTTAACCCAGGCGCCCGTGGTGACGTCACGTACCATCATTTTCGAGAACTGGGCATTGAAAAAATGGACTTTCTCTTTCCAGACACAACGCATGACACGAAAGATGAGTGGTATGGCGGATACGGCCCAACCCCCGTCGCAGATTTCTTGATACAAGCGTTTGACGCGTGGATACATGAAGACAATTGCGACGTTAAGGTTCGCCTATTTCACAACTTATTAAGCAGTTTTATGGGCGCTCCGCCAGCGTCTGATGCTTTTGGTAACCCTGTACTCAACTATCTGATTGTGAACACCGATGGGGCTATTGAAGGCACCGATGCCCTCAGAGTTTGCGAAGACGAACTGTTTCAAACCGGCTTAAACGTACAACATAATTCCTTCGACGACATTAAAAACAGCAACTCTTTACTCTACCAAGTATCGAGTAACGCCCTACCGCTTAGCGATAAATGCAAAGCGTGCTCAGAAGTGAATGTGTGCGGCGGCGGGCACTTTCCTCATCGCTTTAAAAAGGGTGCAGGCTTTGAAAACCCATCCGCTTGGTGTCAAGACATACAAAAATTATTTAATCATATGCGCATTAGAACTGGGCTGAATACCACACAAAAATCAGCCTGATATTTGGAGAATGACCGCAATGCCAGTCGAACTACATCTCGAGCAAGTCTCATTGCCCAGTAACGCAGCCGAACGACAGCTAGCCTTACAGCGCTATTTTCAACGACAAGACATTTCACTTAAAGAGTCTCATGGCGGTTGGCAATTACGTACAGCCTGGACGCACAACCCGGCGTATTACATCGATCAACAATTAGATCAAGGCCTTGATTTCTGGCCACAAGGCTTGGCCACCAAAGATATACCCATGGCCGTCAAACAGGACAACGGTTTTTTACTGGCATTAAATGATTGTTGGTCTTTATTATCGTGGAGCACTTTACTAACACAATCAGAAACATTAGGAAATCGCCTAAACCTGATCCACCTAGACAGCCACACAGACCTCAATAGCCCACGACTCTCTCTGCAAGGCGAGGACCAATGGGTGGATCTATTTACCGGTAACACCCTGTCAATAAAAGACCCCATGTCGGTAGTGGAATCGATTAAAAGCAGCGCGATTGGCATCGGCAGTTTTATTTGTCCACTTATCACATCAGGCTTTGAGGTGAATGTGTATCACTTATCAGATCAAAGTCAGTTTCGATACGAACCAGGGCAATACTCATTGGACCTAGAGCTAAAAAGAAACGACCCAATATTCGATACGGCGATTAGACCCTGCTTATCCGTAGGGCAGTCGCAATCGCGCTCAAGCTATACCTTGAGCAATCGTATTAGTGAATTATGCCAGTCAATAGATTCACGTTATCCAACACTGCTGCACATCGATATGGATTATTTCAATAACCGTTTTGATGGTCGGCCCGATTGGCAAGACCAACTTACCCAGCACGACCCATGCATAGAGGCCGTAATTGAGTCTATTGATGAGGTGTTTGATACATTAAATAATCAAACCTTTTCCATAATGGATGTGTCGGTGGGTATTTCTCCGGGGTTCTTCCCCGCCACCTTATGGCAGCCTGCTGTGGACCATCTGCGCTCAAGGATACAAAAGTTATGGAACTGATAAATTTCAAGCGCTCAACCAGAGCGCAAAACAACGAATTGTTGAGTAAGGCTGAACACCCTGTGGTGATGTTTGCCAACGGTTATGGTGACCATTATTTAAACTTACCGACCCTTCGCGCATTTGCCAACATATTTGATGGCAAGTTAACGCTGGTCGGTACTCAAGGTGCAATCGGCCAAGTATCCGGCGATTTAAACTTACGCAAGCTGGTCGAACTCCCAATGCAGTACAGCAAAACAGGGCGCAAATTCGACGTTGAAAGAGCATCTCGGGAAATAGGGGCATGTGATTTTTTCATCTCCCTAAACCCGTGGATAAACGACGAAGTGAAACAGCTACTTGCGACACTGAACCCAACTCATTCTCTGGGTTTCTTCGAAGACTTCGATCATTATATTCCACGAGTCTACGATAAACACTCAGTGGATCTAAGTTTTGATTGTGTGCAGCGTCTAGAAGCAAGCTGGCGACCGTCAATGTTCTCAGCACCCCCGAGATACCCGCAAATTGACATAGATACCGCTGCTAGCATTTGGTCGGCGCTCTCCACAAATAGAAAAGTGCTTGCTCTGCACGTGGATACTTTGCCAGAAAAAATGTGGCCGAATGAATCGTGGCAATCACTTATTAATCAATTTCTCGATACGCATAAAGACTATTCAATCATCACCATTGGCATTAACGGCATCGAAACCTCAGAATTAAAATACGCTGATCGAGTATTGCCGGCATGCGGTTTGTCGATTCCCGTTAGCGCCCTCTTGCTATCTCGCTGTCAGGCGTTTATCGGGGTAGATTCAGTATTCCTTCATATTGCCGATTTATACAGAGTTCCAGCTATCGGTCTTTTTGGCCCCACCGACCCGCTCGAATGGGGGATTCGCTTTGGCCCGGGCGAGAACATATCACAGTCAACAATGAGCGATATTACCGTAACGCAGGTTCTCGATAGTCTCGAATCATTAATCGCAACGCCCAAGCAACTCAAATCCCAAATAGTTTAGCGTTACATTGACTAACACACTCAGTGCTTTTTTAAGCTCTGGTGCCGCGCGGCGTCGATTTTTTTGAGATCTGTTTTTACTACTCGTCCAACTTTTCTAAACTGTTACGCCTTATCATTATGTCAGCCTTAATCATTACGTTAAGCAAAATACACATTTCAATTGACAGCCTATTACAACATCACTAAAGAACGACTTTTGTGGACCGACTGCCCCGAAACTCTGGCCGTCAATTCCGGTGATTTTTGTTAGCTTTGTTCAGGCATTTTTGACTCAATAAACCTATCCAACAACGCCACCACCTCAGCATTCCCACTCTGATAAGCATAGCGAAGTGGCATCAGGCCATCATTGTCAGGTTTATTGACATCGATGTCTTTACACCCTAAGAGCTTTTCAACAACTTCCGCATGCCCATTTGAACAGGCTAAAATCAGTGGCGTTGAGCCATTATTATCGGCCCTATTAACCTCAATGCCATCACAGTCCAGGAGCTTTTCAACAATCTCCGAATACCCACTTAAACTAGCAAAAGAAAGTGGCGTTGTACCATTATCATCAGGCTGATTAATCTCTATACCCTCACATGTCAGAAGCTTTTCTACTACATCCACGCACCCATTAATACTGGCAAAACCAAGTGCTGTTATGCCGTGATCGGCAGGCCGATTAATATCAATATCCTTATGTTCTATAAGCTTTTCCAACGCCGCCATCTTACCTGTCTGACAAACGTGATGAAGCACCGTCATATTGTATACATCATCAGACTTATTAACTTCAATACTTGGGTGCTCTAGAAGCTGCTCCAACACCGCTACATTGCTAAGCTGAATGGCGCTCATAAGTGGCGTTACACCTATGTTACTAGGGTGATTAACATCAATGTGCTGGTGCTTAAGAAGCGTCTCCACAACCGCCGCGCTGCCTATTACACAAGCCATATTTAGCGCCGTCATGTCACTTTGATCAGACTGATTAACATCAACAACCTCGATGCCCTGATGTTTTAAAAGTTTCTCCACCACCGCGGCATCTCCCCCAAAGCTGGCGATCATAAGTGCCGTAATTCCAATATTATCAGGACGATTGACCTCAATGTCCGGATGATTCAGAAGCTTTACCACCACCGCTTCATGCCCCCGGCTACTGGCGCGAATAAGTGCTGTCACGCCCCCTATATCGGGCTGATTAACGTCAACACCCTGGTGCTCTAGGAGCTTTTCTACCACCGCTTCGTGCCCATCATGGCTTGCGATCATAAGTGCCGTTAAACCATTGTCACTAGCACGATTTACCTTAATGTCAGGGTGATTTAGGAGCTTCTCCACCACCGCTTTGTGCCCCCCGCCACAGGCGCGAATAAGTGGTGTAGTGCCTTGAATCTGATAATTAACATCAACTGTAGGAACTGAGATGAGCTTAGCTACGCCCTTTCCGTGCCCCTCTAAGGCCGCTTGGTGCAGCCTCTCTAGCAATTTGCCTGGCGAAAAAGCCCGCACTATTTGTGCTACTGGCGCCCCGGACAAAACATCCATATCGCAAAGGTACGACTCAACTGTACCTGCGGGTGGCATGCCTAATTCGTGTGCTTTGTTCACGTATGCCACTTTGCCTTGTGTGCTCATCTCGATCAATAAAGGCAGCGATTCTATCTCTCTTACAGATCGTGCCTGACTGATCTGCAACGTTACCTCAGCTTCGATATTAAGGTCGGTCGCCACCTTTACTTGAACCGCTTGGGTCAGCTTCGATTGCAAGCCCTTGTGGCGTCTGTTTGATTGAAAAGCTGTATTATTGGAAGGGTCTAAGTGCTGTGAGACAAAATCGTCTAACTCCTTAACGGAGGTGGCAGCACCGATCGCTTGCTGAGCTAAATCGCTCATCAGTGGTGTCGGCCAGCTAGCAAGTTCCAAAGACCTTAGATCCTCTATACGTGGACTGCGCGGTTGTTCCGACCCGCTTGATTTTACCGAAAACACCACACCTTGCTCGTGATGTATCGACCGCCCACCTCTGATATCAGCAATTTTTTCGGCTTGTTCGCTCAATTTAGGCCAAGCGAATTCGACCAATCCATCTTTCATACTGGTGGCGATCAATTCTCGAATTTTTTCCTTAGCACTTTCAAAACTGAATGACTCACCGTCCAAATCTTCCCCCAAGTGCATGACAGACACACTTTGCCTTTGTTCATCAGTCAACAACGGCTTCAATGGTGTCATTACTTTATCATCCAGCGCGGCAATCAGATCAGGTGTCATATCTTTATAACTTAAGACCTTGTTACTGCTTTGTGTATGTTCTGAAAGCACCTCAGAGAATGCTTGATAATGCTCATCAGCCAGCCCGGTTATGGTCGACCCGGGGGTAATTGATGAGGGGACTTGGTCAGAAAAAGCAGGCAATAGATTACGCGTATCCGAACGCTCCAAAGTAGCGCCTAAGTGGTCACCAGAGGCGGGTAATTGATTTAAATGATCCTTTATTGCACGGTCCATGTAGCCGTTAGTGAAATGCACCTCATTGCCAGCAAAATTTTCCTCACCGCCATGATTTTTCTGAGCGAAGGCCTGTGCATGGGCTTCGAGTTGTTCATGTATGTTCTTCTTACACGCCCCCATTTTCCCCTCTTCAGCGCACTTTAAATGTAGATTGGCGGACTGGAGATTGCTCAGCACACCATCGGCGCATTTATCGATCTCTCCCAACGCGCGTTCAAGGCCGGTTTGCTTATCGAGCGCCGACATCTCGGGCAAAGCCAAGCGTTGTGTGATTTGTTGAATATGATCACGAGCGCCCTTAAACATCATTCCAGACTTGGTGGAAAAATGATCTGCGCTGCTGAACAAATGGTCTTCAAACGAGGCCAGATTGCGCTTCAATTGATGCGCTTTAACCGAGTCAGGGACGTGCTCATCGACCAAATCGTTAAGCTGCTTTATCTCAGCTTTATATTGAGTGGTGAAGGTGGAAAACTGCCCAGAGTTACGAAACGCGTTGGCATCGCCATGCACTTCAGGACTGTAGACGATGCGCTCCGCGATTTGACCACTCGGGTTATTTGGGTTTTGAGCCTGCCTAGCGGCTTGTGGGGCCCGTGCAATGGGTAATGGCATAATTTATCTTGTTTTATCTATCAGACACAATCAGAACTTATTTGCGCTTGATGTGAAATTGAACATGACATTGTTAAAATCAACAGACAGAGCCTGTGAATAGCAAGCGTGAAAGACTGACACATCTAAACCTGACCATCAGGATTAACACTGCGTATTGAGTGGCCGAGGTCAGAAAATAGTTCCACATTAACCGCATTTAGCTACGCGTTTTAAAAACTGCCTGTGTTAGATATAAAGAAATGGCACATTCCTATTCTGTTTTCAAACGTACCGCTCCTGTTGAAGGTGGAAAGTAAGTCTACTTGGCTAAGGTTTTACAGCTAAGTTGTCTATCGCTAAATTCTACAAGACCAACGATCCAAAGCTTAGTCACAACGTTAGACGCCATAGCCTCTCATCACCTAAGCTCTGCCTCGTTATCACACCAGTTTGGTGGATCTAATACGTTGATGTGCTAACCGTCCATTAATGTCATTCGCCAATTAGTTTAGTCTGGGCCTTTTTGATGCCATAAACCTATCAAACAACGCCACCACTTCAGCGTTCCCAATATGAAGAGCATGATTAAGTGCCGTAAGGCCATCAATGTCAGGATAATTTACATCGATGCCATCATATCTAAGGAGCTTTTCGACAACGTTCGCATGCCCATTTATACAAGCTAAAATCAATGGTGTTGAGCCATCATCATCAGCCGTATTAACCTCAATGTCATCGCATTCCAGAAGTTTTTCAACGATCTCTGAATAGCCACGTAAACTAGCATAAGAAAGTGGCGTTTTACCATTTTCCTCAGGCTGATTAATATCAATATCCTTATGTTCTATAAGCTTTTCCAACGCCGCCATCTTACCTGTCTGACAAACGTGATGAAGCACCGTCATATTGTATACATCATCAGACTTATTAACTTCAATACTTGGGTGCTCTAGAAGCTGCTCCAACACCGCTACATTGCTAAGCTGAATGGCGCTCATAAGTGGCGTTACACCTATGTTACTAGGGTGATTAACATCAATGTGCTGGTGCTTAAGAAGCGTCTCCACAACCGCCGCGCTGCCTATTACACAAGCCATATTTAGCGCCGTCATGTCACTTTGATCAGACTGATTAACATCAACAACCTCGATGCCCTGATGTTTTAAAAGTTTCTCCACCACCGCGGCATCTCCCCCAAAGCTGGCGATCATAAGTGCCGTAATTCCAATATTATCAGGACGATTGACCTCAATGTCCGGATGATTCAGAAGCTTTACCACCACCGCTTCATGCCCCCGGCTACTGGCGCGAATAAGTGCTGTCACGCCCCCTATATCGGGCTGATTAACGTCAACACCCTGGTGCTCTAGGAGCTTTTCTACCACCGCTTCGTGCCCATCATGGCTTGCGATCATAAGTGCCGTTAAACCATTGTCACTAGCACGATTTACCTTAATGTCAGGGTGATTTAGGAGCTTCTCCACCACCGCTTTGTGCCCCCCGCCACAGGCGCGAATAAGTGGTGTAGTGCCTTGAATCTGATAATTAACATCAACTGTAGGAACTGAGATGAGCTTAGCTACGCCCTTTCCGTGCCCCTCTAAGGCCGCTTGGTGCAGCCTCTCTAGCAATTTGCCTGGCGAAAAAGCCCGCACTATTTGTGCTACTGGCGCCCCGGACAAAACATCCATATCGCAAAGGTACGACTCAACTGTACCTGCGGGTGGCATGCCTAATTCGTGTGCTTTGTTCACGTATGCCACTTTGCCTTGTGTGCTCATCTCGATCAATAAAGGCAGCGATTCTATCTCTCTTACAGATCGTGCCTGACTGATCTGCAACGTTACCTCAGCTTCGATATTAAGGTCGGTCGCCACCTTTACTTGAACCGCTTGGGTCAGCTTCGATTGCAAGCCCTTGTGGCGTCTGTTTGATTGAAAAGCTGTATTATTGGAAGGGTCTAAGTGCTGTGAGACAAAATCGTCTAACTCCTTAACGGAGGTGGCAGCACCGATCGCTTGCTGAGCTAAATCGCTCATCAGTGGTGTCGGCCAGCTAGCAAGTTCCAAAGACCTTAGATCCTCTATACGTGGACTGCGCGGTTGTTCCGACCCGCTTGATTTTACCGAAAACACCACACCTTGCTCGTGATGTATCGACCGCCCACCTCTGATATCAGCAATTTTTTCGGCTTGTTCGCTCAATTTAGGCCAAGCGAATTCGACCAATCCATCTTTCATACTGGTGGCGATCAATTCTCGAATTTTTTCCTTAGCACTTTCAAAACTGAATGACTCACCGTCCAAATCTTCCCCCAAGTGCATGACAGACACACTTTGCCTTTGTTCATCAGTCAACAACGGCTTCAATGGTGTCATTACTTTATCATCCAGCGCGGCAATCAGATCAGGTGTCATATCTTTATAACTTAAGACCTTGTTACTGCTTTGTGTATGTTCTGAAAGCACCTCAGAGAATGCTTGATAATGCTCATCAGCCAGCCCGGTTATGGTCGACCCGGGGGTAATTGATGAGGGGACTTGGTCAGAAAAAGCAGGCAATAGATTACGCGTATCCGAACGCTCCAAAGTAGCGCCTAAGTGGTCACCAGAGGCGGGTAATTGATTTAAATGATCCTTTATTGCACGGTCCATGTAGCCGTTAGTGAAATGCACCTCATTGCCAGCAAAATTTTCCTCACCGCCATGATTTTTCTGAGCGAAGGCCTGTGCATGGGCTTCGAGTTGTTCATGTATGTTCTTCTTACACGCCCCCATTTTCCCCTCTTCAGCGCACTTTAAATGTAGATTGGCGGACTGGAGATTGCTCAGCACACCATCGGCGCATTTATCGATCTCTCCCAACGCGCGTTCAAGGCCGGTTTGCTTATCGAGCGCCGACATCTCGGGCAAAGCCAAGCGTTGTGTGATTTGTTGAATATGATCACGAGCGCCCTTAAACATCATTCCAGACTTGGTGGAAAAATGATCTGCGCTGCTGAACAAATGGTCTTCAAACGAGGCCAGATTGCGCTTCAATTGATGCGCTTTAACCGAGTCAGGGACGTGCTCATCGACCAAATCGTTAAGCTGCTTTATCTCAGCTTTATATTGAGTGGTGAAGGTGGAAAACTGCCCAGAGTTACGAAACGCGTTGGCATCGCCATGCACTTCAGGACTGTAGACGATGCGCTCCGCGATTTGACCACTCGGGTTATTTGGGTTTTGAGCCTGCCTAGCGGCTTGTGGGGCCCGTGCAATGGGTAATGGCATTGTTCATCCTGCTTTGTTATGAGTCACAATTAACACCGGTTTGTGCTTGATATGAGATTAAATATAAACACTGATTAGAATACCTAGACCAAGCCCTTGAATAATAAGTTCAAAAAAGTAGACGCATCTAGATTTGAAAATCAGTATTGACACTGAGTATTGAGTGACAGCAGCCAGCAGATAGTTCCCACATTAACCGCTTTTACTAAGCGTTTTTTAAGAAGACACCTGTGTTGCATCTAGGAAAATGGCGTCCCTTGCTAACATCGAAGCTCACATCAAAAATAAATGAAATCGGGTTTAGCATCCATTTTGTCGGCCCGCCAACTCGATCAGTACTGTCTGACCAGTTCTCATATAAATCTAGCCATTAATATACCCTGCTTTCAATACGTAACTATTCTGTCCAATTCAGTTTGACTAAGTTTCTATGGCCAAGCTTCTTATCGCTAAATCCTGCAAGTCGACAAACTCGCTCAAATTTTTATCCGCCCCAACAATGCCCTTGTATCATAAAGGCTGCGTAAAACTGGATGATGAATGCCTGTGTTTGATACAAGCAATTCGCTTTGGCTTATGAATGGCTTGCACACCCTTTATTTTAAGCAATCATCCCTTCTACTTTGAGTTGTGCTAAGGTCTCAAGGGCAATAAATTAATATTGATGTAAATAAATCAGCGCTGATTTAAGTAATAAATACACGCATAAAAAATACCTGGCGGAAGGATCAATGTTTATCAAATATACTTTTTTTATCTTGCTTACTGTTGCCTTCCAGGCAAATGCAACCGTACCCGCACAGGATTGGGCCGCAATCAAAGCTGAATTCGCATCTAAACATCGCATTGACCTAAGGAAGCTCTGATTTAATCGGTTTTCAAAGGCGTTTAACGCGATATCGATGTTTTTAAAGCGAATGGCTCCCTCTGATTGTTAATTTGTTCTGCAGTTTGGCGCAATCGCCAAACTGCAGACGTAATTCGGCCT
>JAVCKV010417872.1:0-38996 GCA_032274145.1 Herpochondria borealis | reverse complement strand
TCTGCTGTTTTTCTGATGCGTCCATGCATTGCCTAATAGCGGTTTAGAATCACACATCCCATTGTAGGCGGACTGCTAGAAATTTGCTTATTTGGTTACGTGCGAGAGTACTTGTTTCACCTTGGGTTGGTCAAGGGGATAAGGGGAGATTTCAATTTACTGGCTGAACTAGGTGTGCGAGGGGAAAATGTTAAAAAAAAGCCCCACCTAGATAAACTGGATGAGGCTTGAGCCGGTTTTAGAGATATTCGGCTGCGATTCTTACTGTCTCGAAGGGAGTGATACCTTCGTCGATAGAGAAGACGGTGTCGGCATCTTCTTTGCTATAGACGAGCTCACCACGTGCGTTTGCATGGATGTCAAATAGCTCATAGAGGCTTAGTTTGTCGTTCATGAGTAGGGCACACTGAATCATGTCTTCTACGGTTGCAGCGTTACTTTCTACGTTGTTAGGTAGGCGAGGTGAAGTTCTGGCGTTGAGGTCAAGCCAGATTGCTTCCCTAGTCTTTAAATCAAATACCACCGGGGCGGCAAACTTTGAATTAGAGCGGAGGTCAACTTTTTGTTCAACAGTCTTAGCGTCGAATATTTCATTGGCCTGAGGGAAGTCTCTTGTCATCCAGCCCGCAAAGCATTCGTTGTAGTTCGCAAACTTGAGTCCTGTGAAATCGAGCACATTCATTACGACGTGGCGAACTCCTGCAGCTTCAGCTTGGTTCATATCGATATCGATGAATTCAGCTGCACCTTTGGGTGCACGGGTGATGTCGCCTGAGTGACATGCATTGATATAAGATAGGCGTAGGTTTGTGTAGGAGATGTGGCCTTTGTTTTGGAATTTCTCATCGTAAAGTACGCACGAGAGGTCAACGTCTTGACCAATCCACCATATAAACATTCGCAGTGTATTTTTGTCGCTCAGAGGTAGGCGTGTGCCTCGGGTTACAGTTCGAAGTGCATCTGACGCGGATCTCTGAGCTAGAGGGATAGGACACTTTAGTAGTTGAGGGTCGATCCATACTTTACCAAGCGAATCTAGTTTTGCATACTTATCTGTTAAGGCAGCTAGGATGGTTTTTTTGACATTGTCTACATAGCGCTCAGGAAACGCATACAGAGTCTTCTTGAGAACTCTAGCTTTTGCTTCGCTACCCTTTGGCATTACGATGCGGTTTTGCAAATTCTTTGCACGGCCTTTAATGTGACCATATAGTTGAATCAGCACTCTGCTGTCGACCTTGATGGCTACTAACGCGAAAAGCTCTAGTAGCTTTATCACATCACACTCAGGCAGAATACGCATTAAGTGGTCCATTCTTCTGGCGAGTTCACCTGGGCGTTGACCAAGTAGTTCGAAGATTGAGTTAGAATCCTTTTGCTTGATCGCCGATTCTACTTTTGAGAGGAAAGTGATGATCTTACCGTTGCGTAATTTGTCAGCGATAGCGTAGGTCTTGGGAGCCACTTTCGCATAGTCACCGATGTGGAGACCGTGGAATGCACGCTTCCACTTTTCACCATGTCTAGCGATGTCATCCGCGTTCACTACAGCTTCTAGAGTTCTAGCAAACCATCTACGTTCGGCACGCTTCCACGACCTAAATTTCACATTTTCTGCCAGTGAGATGTCGCCACCTGATAAGTGGGCCATGACCCTAAGAACGTCAGTCGCTGTCTTCAAGCCGTTGTCGGCCAGGGTTAGTTTTTGCTCTAAGCAAAGGCCTGTGAATTTACAGAGATGTTCCTTGAAAGGGATTTCCTTTGGGAGGTATGTATTAAGGTGATTACCATAGGTCTTTACGAACCATGTTAGATCATTAGAGGACTTTTCAGATAGTGAAGCATTAGTGGCGAGGAGTTCAGTAAATACTGACATTACGTCTATCATTTTCACACTAGTGAGGAGTGTAAACTTTGTTGCTTCAAGTTTAGGTAGGCGTCTGGAAATTTGGTAACTAGGTGTCCAGCAACCCGCGGTCCAGTAATGGGTGATGGCGTTGAAGAAAAGTTCTTCTTCTTTAGCCTTTAAAACTTGGCGAGGGAAGTTTGGGTAGAATACACGCCAGTTTTTGTTCGCACCTTTGAGCGTCCATAGGATGGGGAGCACTTGGCCGTGTAGATCTTGGATGAGTTCTTCACTAAGAGATGAGACGGACTCGAAGAGCTTTTGATCGAGCAAGTAACCTAGATGCATCAGTTCAGCTTGAAACATCAGTGCGTACTCGCGGTGATCGTTCACAGCTAGAGCTTTTGGAAGTACTAGACCTGTTCGGTAGCTAAGTGCGAGTTGTTGAATTTTTGAGTGTATTTTCATGATGTTAGGATCGGAAAGTTATAGGGCTAAAATTTTTCATGTTATGCCAATTTAATTACAATCACCGAGGTGATGGACGGGGCTCTAACCCGTAATTTGAGATTGGAATATAGAAGAAAGTCTTATGTTGGCTGATTAAATATTTTTGTTATAGTTCAGGAAGGCATATTTGCTAATTTCACTGCTCTACCACTGAGCTACACTCTGCAGACCAGAGTGGTGGGATTCGAACCCACGACAAGTGCGTTATCAACGAGTAGAAGGAAGCCAAATATATAGCCTGATAGGTTGTTTAAATTGTTGGGAAGTGATGAGGCTTATTTTTCCAGTGTTCTTTCGAACTACTCTGAGCTGTCAGAGTATTTTGGAGTCGAACCAATAGAAGGAAGCTTTATCGTAGCCAACAATGTTGGATTTGATTGGAAGGCGATCTCACTTAATTTTTATTTGGAGTAAAGTAGAAGGAAGTAAGGTCATGGCCAATCAAGTTGTCGGGAGGTCATTCAACTTATAGGGTTCCTTAAAAGGGAACTGCTTTTGAAGCAGCTAGAAGGAAGTTGAGTGGTAGCCGACACAAATTGTTTATTTTGTTTCATGAAAGAGTAATTGCAAAAAGTGTGCCAAGTGCTGTTTTGATTGCTCGTTATGGAGTTAATGATTTTACTGTTAAAGAGTTGAGTGTTTTTTGAGGTTGGATTGAAATTTAATTGAAACGTATTTCATATATAAAATTATCGCAATTTATTTTAAAATATCTCAATTAATTTTTATGGAGCCTGGCTCTAGAGCAAGAGTCTAATCGTTTTTGAGAGCTATTTCATTTGGCATTCCATTGAATGCTTTGGTTGAGCTCGTCGTGCTTAATCCGAGGTGATTTTTTAAAATCCTCAAACTATTATTTATCAACACCTTTATCGGAAATCCATTCTTTGATGGTAACCTATGGTCGAGAGGTTGGTTCTATGGTATCCATACTAGTTGCTAAAAAATAGCATCAAAGGCTACTTTTGATCTATTGCAGAAGATGGAGTGCTGATAGAATCAAAAATTCGGGATAGTTCTCTTTTGTTTCAGAGGTTCGTCATTATTTTTTATCAACCATGTTTATAGATGATAGCCAAGGGGTAAAGGTTTTAGGCCATGTCGCACCAAGGGATTTTGAGATGCTGTAATGAAAGGCTGAATGACCACCTTTATCTATTGCGAGAAGTCTGCAAGGTATCCCAAGCTTCTTAAATTTATCTGATAACCCTTGTCCGAAGCTGAATCGTGCTACCTTGTCGTCACGAGCATGAGCTATAAAGGTAGGCGGTGCAGTCTTCTTAATAGGATATGCAGCTAGGTTCTTACCGTTAGGCCAAGGGCACATAAGGGCTATAAAGTCAGGGCGGCTGGAAAAGCGTTCAACAGGATCAGTTGAATGGGTTAAACCGCCATCGAAATTTCCAGCCAGATTGATGCACAAATTGGCACCTGCAGAGTAGCCTTGGATACCGATGCGATTGGGGGCTAGTTTCCATTCCTTAGCTTTACTACGCACCATTCTGATAGCGCGTTCACCATCAGCAAGAGCATCGGCTGTAACATCGTTTTTACCATACCTCGTGCGATACTTTAATCCGATCACGGTTATACCTTTTTCATTAAAATATTTAACGACATTTTCAGCGTGTAGGTGCATCGCCAGGTGGAAATAACCTCCACCCGGGCAGATGATCATAGTAGAGCCATTAGTCGGTCGCTTACTTGGAAACCAAACCATGATTTGGGGCTTAGAGACATGGCGAATGCGCTTGTTTACAATTACCTCTGCTTTTCCGCCTGCAACGTAATTAGGGGCGTCGCCTGAATAGAGGTCTATCACTAGATTGGGCTCTCTCGCATTACAGATAGACAGGGTAAATATCCCGAGGATTACTATTATTGATGGATTCATGAAAATATATTTAGGGCGATTATGAACTGCTAGGAATTCGCTTTTCTAGATATAGTGAGAGTAGGGATTTACCTAGATTTTGCCAAGGGGAAAAAAGTGACCGGACCTACATAAAATGTTGGCTTTAACTTATAAAATGGGCAGATCTAAATTGTAATTTTTGATTCTAAAGCAAAGAAGCTGAAACAATAAAAGAAGTAAATTCACCGAATAGGGAATCATGCGAGTTTTGGCGATGAGCACTTAGAACTTGCATGTTCTATCTGGCTCTGTTTCGTATCCATCGATCTCGATGCGATCATTATAGCAACGAATAACTGCAAACGCAGTCTTGTTCTCGGTTTCCACCATACCCTTAAAGTTTACGTAGTGGCAGCCTTTGTGCACCGCGTAATTTCCCTTGTGTTGATGTCCGTTCATGTAAGCGACGACATTAGAATGTTTGGCTATCAAGTCGACTATTTGCTTATCGTTCCATAAGTTGTATCCATTGTTGAGTGGAAACGTGGGGAAGTGATTAAATATGACCACATGTTTTTTGGTTTTTTTAGCGTTGTCCAGTTCAGTAGTAAACCATTTTAGTTGATCGTCTCCCACTGCTCCACTGTAGGGTTTAGCTTGCTTGAGTTTTTCAGCTCTCATGCGTTTTAATCTTTTCTGCGCGGCCTTCGTCTTGTCGCTATCTTTTGGGTTGCGATAGGTCGAGATATCGGTTCCATCGAGATAAATGAAATGCCAGTCTCCCATGGTCTCAGAATAGTAGCTATTTTCTATTCCTAATTGGTTTAAGACACTTCCTTTATCTTCATCATCTACAGTGAAATCATGGTTTCCTAGGACAAATCGAGTTGGTGCCTTTAGTGTTTTGTAGATAGGCATGATGTCATCGAAACTTGCGATGTTCTTGTCGATTACATCTCCTAAAGTAGCGACAAATTTTAAGTCATGTTTGTTGAGCTCTTTCACTGCCGCTTTCATTTTAGCTAGTGAATTTCTATAAAACCGTCCCATCCTCATGTCTGCATCGGCATACTGTGGGTCAGCAATGACACCGAAAGACAGTTCTGGCTTCTTTGGTTCCACTGAGTCAAGGGCACGGGTATAGCTTGTTAGAGCTAGAGGTAAGGAAATTTTTATAAATGTTCTACGTTCCATTATTTTTGACGCTATACTTTATCATTTAGTGAGTCTAGTAAATACGCAATTCCTTAAGTGGATCAATAAACTAAGTGGTAGAGGGGTGGTAATTAATTAGCTTGGGTGTGTGTTCTCTGCTTACCCTTACCCTTGCCCTCGGCATGGGCTTGCCCTTGGAAGTGGCTTTGTGAAGTAAGAAATCCAAGCCTTAGCGGTCACAGCCGGCTTTCCATCAGTGCTGCGTATCATTTTGAGCAGGGGATCGGTCGCGGGATTGTCGCCGATATAGTTGAAGATTTCAATGCGGGTGTGACCCTCCATGTTGAATTGACTGGCAAGGATGAAAATTTTGAGTTTTTTGTCGGCTACGTTGGCCGTGAACGGCAAAAGCAGAGAGGAAAGAAGGGGCAGGCTAAGTAGTTGAAGTAATGGTTTAATGGTGGATTAATTGTTAGGACTTTACTTTTCTAGTTAGCAACTAAACTACTTGTTTAACTTAAGTTGCTTCAAAGCGAAAAGGGGTTTGTTGAACGGCTTATTCTTTAAAAATTTGAATGAGCTCGAGCGAGCCGAAGATTGACGCTTTTTGATCGAATTTGATCCCTTCATCTTTATCACCAGAATGCTTAATGGGGCTGCCGTAGGTATTCAAAATTGTCGTGTAAAAGTTACCTATTGTCTTGTGTCCAGCGTTGTCGTATTTGGGCAAGTGAATATAACGATTGCCACCAATATCGAGTTTCACTTTGTCGCCTGACAAAACTACAAACGGAGCAGCTGTACTTCTACTATGATACTTCTCACCATTTTCAGGTAAGACATGATGATAGAGTTTGTCAGACCCTTAAGCATTGAGGATATAGCTATATCAACATAATTTAAGTGGAGGTTAGTGGGCAGTATACATTGATTAAAATGATAGTGGGTAGGGAATATTTTATTTTATATATACTTGGGTGAGGGGTAAGGTGAGGTTAATGAAACTACCTTTGTTCAAGTTTTTAATATTTGTGATGTCTTGTGCGTTCTCCGTGGTGTTGTTTTATTGGGTTTATCTTATTGAATCGAGTCCAGAGGGGTGGTGGGACGATGTGAGTGCTGGGACTTCTAAGGGAGCGGTCTTTTGGTGCAATCATAAGAAAGACGCGTTGGTGATGAAGGAATTGAAGGGAGGAAAGGTATTATTACAGCTAAGTGTTGAGTCAAGGGAGATCGCGTGGAGTTCGGACGGGGAGCGATTGTATCTTACTCGTTATTTAAATAATGATCTTATGTTTGAGTGGATGGATATGACAGGGGAGTTGACTGCAACTGGGGTCCGAGCTGATGCATTTGTTGAATCGCATCAAAGTGGGGAGGTGTATCTTTTTGAACAGATTGAGGAAGGTGGTTTTGAAGTGAGGTTATGGATGCAGGACGTTGGAGTAGGGGAAGTGATGTTTACTGCATTTGAAGGCATGAAGATGGAGCATGGAGGAATAGCAGGAAGTGCTGTGTCGGGAGATGGTAGATACATCGCAATTGGGAAGTGGGGCTATAATGATCCTGATGGGGTGGAGGTGTGGGATCTGGAGCGTAAGGTGAAAGTGCTAGAGGATGACGTGGAGGCTAGTGAGATGTTTTTTGTTGGAGATTATATTTATACGGTTCGGAGCTCAGCTGCGATTGTGCAGTTGCATCAATATGACATGAAGTCAGGTGAACGTGTGATGTCAAGTGAGCCTTTATCAGGTTCAGCGGTGGCAGGTGTATCGGGTGACGGAGGATTGATTGTTATTGGACGGTCTAGTTTTAATGGAAAAGGGGGGGATCCAGTAGAGTTTTTCTCTACGGCAGATTTAAAAAAGGTAGGGGGAGTTCAATTAGAAGAGGGTGCGAGAGAGTTAGTGGAGGTGTTTTTTGAAGAAGGGGAGGTTTATGCGATTGAGCGTGGTGGTGGTCGCTGGAAAGTTGGCAAAGGATTTAATGAAGTCGATAAAGTGAGCCAAATTGTGGATAGAGGGAAAGATCGACGACCGTTGAAGTTGTTGGGAGCTGTGTTGCTGCTTGGATTGGGTATTTGGTGGAGTGTGAAGGAAAGGAACAGGATTGGCGTGGCAGAGCGAGGCTCTTCACATTTCCTAAAGATTTTGATGATTATAGTGGGGATATTAGAGTTACTTCATTGGTTATTTGTGTTTGGTGGGGGGCCATTTGCATTGATTAATGCCTATTTTTTCTCAATATTTAATTTGGTAATTGGGGTGTCGTTAGTCGTGTATATGATCTGGATCGCTCTGCTTAAATTGCCGGAACATTGGAAGTGGTTGGGGGCATTAACAGCTTTCGTTGCAGTAAGTGGTGTCATAGGTGTTTTTATTACAGTAGTGGCGATCAGTGCTGTTTAGTTATTTCGATGATTTAACTAGAAGGTTGGTAGACTCCTCGAATGCCTTCTAGAGTGTTGAATGGAAGAGCAGTATTTAGGTAGATCAACTATTGACAAAGCCCACCGGTGTTTAGGCGATACCCTTCGCCATGAATTGTTTGTAAATACTTACCATGCACTCCCAGTTTTTTACGTAACCTAACGATGAAATTGTCGACAGTTCTTGGACTGGGGTAGGCGTCGTAGCCCCATACTTCATCGAGAAATCGATCACGGCTGACGATTTGATCCATGTTTGCGGCTAGGACTTTGAGTATTCCGGTTTCTTTGGTATTGAGTTCTTGGGTTTGATTGTCGGCGTGGCATGTCCTTGACTGCAGATTGATGATGGCTCCGCCAATTTTGAATTCTTCGGGGAAGTCCGTGCGTTCTTTCCGGCGGATGAGGGCCCTGACTCTTGCTAGTAGTTCTTTGAGACTGAAAGGTTTGACCAGGTAGTCGTCGGCCCCGCAATCTAGACCCTTTACCCGATCATCTACCGTGCCGCGTGCGGTGAGCATTAGCACGGGCATTTTTAGACCACGCTTGCGCATTTCGAAGCAGAGGGTAAAGCCGTCGATTTTTGGCATCATGACATCGAGTAGAACTAAATCGAATTTGTGCGCAAAAGCTTTTTCCAGGCCTATCTCGCCATTTTCTGCACTTTCGACATGATAGTTCTCGTTGCGAAGGCACTCGACTAATACCGAGCGCATTGCTAATTCATCATCTATAACTAAGATTCTCATTTTTTACTGAAATCTAATTTGAAAACAGCCCCTTGCTGATTAGTTACGCTTACTTGGCCATGGTGCAATTCGGCGAGTTCCTTGACCAGACTTAATCCAATGCCGACGCCTTTGGTTTCGCGGCGTAGTTCTTCCTCGCCACGGAAGAAGCGTTCGAAAAGTTGAGGTATGTTTTGTTCAGGGATTCCGGGTCCTTGGTCGGCGACAGCGAACCACCAGCCATCACCCCAGTCCAAGGTGATCGTGCTATTAGTTGGAGAAAACTTGATGGCATTGTCGATCAGGTTGACTAGTATTTGACGTAAGGCGATTGGGTCAGCTTTGACCTCGAGTGTGCGATGTGGATAATCTAGTGCTATTCCAGCTTCTTGAGCTTGCATGTCCATCATTTCGCAAACTTCTGCGACGATTTCATCGAATTGGATGATTTCTGGGTGCAGGACGCGTTTGCCGCTTTCGACTTTCGCGAGGTCCATAACATTTTCAATAAGGACGGAGAGGCGCCCGCTTTCTCGTGCAAGCAGCTGATGGAACTCAACCATGCGAGTTGGGGTGAGTTTGCCAGAGTGCAAGGCGTCAGCCAATAAGCGGATTGCTCCGACGGGTGCACGGAGTTCATGGGTCACACTAGCGATGAATTGGCCTTTACTGTAGGACAGGCGTTGTTCCTTGAGGATGTTATTGGTCATCATCCAGACGCCGGAGCCGATGACGAGGCCTGCGAATCCTAGGATGTAATATGTGCGGTTTCTACTGGATCGCCACTCCGCTTCTAATTTGTGAGGATTAGTTATACCTACTGATAGAGTAGCATTTTCTAGGGTGCGTTTCATGGGGGCGTGACCTGCGTTGCCAAGGGATTTACCTGAGATGGCGAGTTCGATACTGAAATTTGAGCCGTCTATCCAGTTTTCAGAAGCATCAGTAAGCACGAGGTGAGAGAACTGGTTGTTTTTTAATCTGTGTATCCGGTGGAGTTTACCATCTCTGGCTATCCATCCGTCATTTTTCAGATCCCTTATTACATCTCGCGCTTCTTCGTCTGCATGCCATTGATCTTTCCATGTTGAAAAATCACCCTCCCAGTTGTGTTTGACCGCGAGCTTGGCCAGCCGTTCCAGAATGAGGGGTGATGTTAGGTCAGGCCAGCGAGTCATCGCAAGATTGCGGGCTTGTTCTCCATCACGTACGCTTTTCGTGTGTGCTGCGACCTGGTAAGCTGCCAGAACAGCCACTGGTAATCCTGTTGAAGTCCGTTTATCTAGGGTCATTTGTTTACGTAAGTCATCGATTGAAGCGTTTCGATCAAACTGGATAGTTCCTGGTTGAGGTGGATAGTTGTAGAAACTGACGATTCGTGTTTTATCTTCCAAGTTGTTCTGAAATCGGTCAGCTACGGTTGTTGCTTCATCTTTTGCCTTACTCCAGACAAGTTCCCTATGATTCCTAACTCCTCGCCACGCCATCAGGGTCAGAACTAACGATGAAATGATTATCATTGCAAGACCGAGACGGTATGGGAAGGAGGCGGAATTAATCATTTGGATATTTTTGAAGTGTTGTAACGGTTATCCGCAGGTTACTTGACTTCTTGTTTGACCTTGGCACCTGCCTTGATGAGTATCTGGCGAATTTCATCTGTTTTTGCCATGTCGATTGGTCTGAGATCTTTTGGTCCCTCTGGTTCCCTTATGTTTGAGTCATTTTCGAATAAGAAGTCATCATTGAATAAACCCGGATTTGGTACACGGATCATAACGGCGTTAGGGTCAGCTCCAGCTTTTAGCAATATTTGAATCATTTTTTTATTTTGCTCTTCAACTGCAACATGCAGGGGAAACATAGCTCCTGGTTTTCCAGTAAGGTTTACATCGGCTTTAACTTTGAGTAAATTTATGACATGCTCGTTTTCGTTGTGGTAAAGGGCTCTCGTGAGAGGTGTGCTCCGCCCACGTGGAGCATCTTTAAGTCGATGGTTAGGATCTGCCCCTAACTTGACCAGGTACTTGAGTTTGTCTAGGCTGATATTATATGTGTCTTCATCTAATAATAAATTTTCAGCCTTTAGAAGAGGGGCGTCATGTTCCTCTAAGAGTTTGGCCATATGCCAGTATTGCTTTTCAATGGCGAGTCTGAGCGCATATTCGCTGGCCTTATGTTTGAGATCGATACCGGATTCGAGCAGTTGCTTTGTAATTAAAATATTGCCAGTATTTACAGCTCTTAATATGATGTCATCGCGATTTGGATTTATGTTTTTTTCCTTCAGGAGGTAGTGAATTACTTTACTCCACCCATTTGTTACGGCTTGTTCCAAATGCGTATTTTCATTGATGCGATCTGGGTGGCTTATGCTGAGTTTTTTTAGTTCAGTCAGTTTTTTTGCTTCATTATCGAACGGTTTGAGATCCAGCTTGCTTTCATGAGGTGCGTTTTTGCCTGTCAGGGCACGGTAGTCTTTTGTGGCGAGATCGGCTTGGGGTTGAATGTCACTGAATTGTTGGAGAAGCTGTTTGTATATGTTAATTGCAGCTTTGTCGTCTCCTTGTTTTCGTTTGACAATGGCGAGACGGTAAAGTGCAGTAGCAGCTGGTTTTCGTTGAGCTTCGAATATTTTGATAATGGACTCGTAACTTTTAGTGGCGGTTTTTAGATCACCTTCAGATTCTTCAGCAAACAGTGCTTGGCGTAATAATTCTTTGGTTTCTTGACCGTAGCAAGGAGCAAAGATAGCTGATGTGGCTAGTAATGATAGTAGTGTGGATTTGATTTTCATAACGCTAAGAATTTATCATGCCTTAGTATTATAGTTGTCATGAAGTTGTCATAAAACTATTTTACAGCGAGAAATTTACTTTTCTGGTGTTCCACTAAACTATTTGTTTCACTTAAGTTACGTCAAGGGGAAAAAAGATTAGCTCAATTCGTTGCTTTTCCTTGATCCGTTGAGTTTTGATTTCTTTGAGGCGATCTATACAGAGGTGGTCAATCTGAGTGACGATAGCCCTATAAGACTCAACAATTAGTGAGCTGGAGTATAGGGTTCCCTGCGTGAGCAACTGGGGCTAAACGTAACCACATAGCCTTCTTGGGCTTCTCGAATCATAAAACCTTCGATTATAATGAAGGTTTCTCACTTTGTCAGTAAGCTATTGGAAGTTACGCATTTTTGAACGAACAAAAGAATAAGAACGGGCCGCGGGGACATAGTGATTCCCTTTCTTTTGATTTAAGTATCCAACAGATTTCTGACCAGCTGGGAGAACTTTAGGCCAGCTTCCAATAGAAGATTTAAACCAAGATATGACCTTATATCGAATCTCTATCACTTGGTTCTTTTTTAACTCAGAGGTGGTTTTTGTTACATTCGTAACTTTGACTTTCAAAACCACTTCAACATCATTCTCAAATACATTTTCGTCATCGGATTCTATCAATTTAGAAGTCGATTCCATTACAATAAATTCAATTTTTTCACTCGCTTTATCCTGTAATCTTGCACCCTGTCTAGGGAATGTTTCCGCATTCAAATTTCCTAAAAAGCCAGAAACTAGTGTGCAGCAAAAAGCTACAAGGCCATATTTGTATACTATATATTTTTTCATTATTTTAATTGTTTGGTTTGCAATAATACCTCGTGATCACGGCTACATATGCAACAGCCTGCAATGGTAGTATTCGTAAGTAATTTTAATATTGCTAATAGTGTCCTTACTCTATGACACCACAAAAGAGTTTTCCTTAGAAAAGGTTTTATAAATATCTGAAAAACTTATTTTGCACTAAAAATAGCTGAAGACGCATTCAGATTTATACTCTCAAGAGGTAAGTTTGATAAGTTCATTTAAATTTCTGAAGAACACAGTAACAAAATTCCTTGCAGCAAACCTATATAATAGCCCAATTGATATAGTGACGGATTCAATCTTTTGATCGTCTGAACAGGTTTTGCCTAATAATTGATACTCGATTGAGTTTTACAAAGTGGAGGGGCTGTTCGTCTTGTATTACTTTATGACTAGGCTCAGCAGGGTTGGCTATCTTGACTTGTCTGCGGAGCGAGCTTTATTAAACTATGAAGATAGCAGTCAGTGCACAATTCACTTACCTAGCATTTTGAGGTTGGCCTCGGCGAAGGCTTTTCCCATGAGGGCGAATGTTTTCGCAGAGCCCAAGTAGTGGTAACCTGCGTTGGAGGCACCGCGCTTCCAAGTGGTGGCTTCCTTTTCGCTGATCAGCTCGGCCTTGAATTTCTTGAGATGCTCTTTTTGCTGAGCGGCGTTCATGGATCCGTCTGCATTGGCATGGTTCTTGTTCTTGCTCCGAAGAAGGTGAGCCATCTGTTTGACAGTGGCGAGCTTCTTGTCGACGGCGGCGAGTTCATCTGACCAGAAGGGAGCGGTCTCGACCGCGGTGACATTACCCTTGAATTCTGGTAGGGTGGAAGGGGCGGTCATCGCTTTTCGGAAGGCTAGGACGCCTTCGTTGGCTTTCAAGCCATCGACGCCTAGCACGCCGATCACAAACGGCATTTTTGGAGCCTTGAGGTCTTTGCGAACATCGCGGATGAAGCATGACATCAGACGTGAGTATTCGGTGTAATCCTTCACTCGACTTCTGCGGTCCTCAGGATTGGCCTTGGGATAGGTGCCGCTATCCACCAAGTCGTTGAAGCCTTGGAACCAGACGAAGCCTGCAATTTCAAAGCCTGCCGCTGAGTTGTAGTCGGGCACCACACGCTTAGGGTTGGCTAGGACACTTTTAACGTGATCTATCATGTAACCATAGAAGCGGCCGGACTCCGCGGCTTTGGCAATCTTCTCGGCTTCGATATCCTTGCCCCTGGCCTTCATTCCTTTGAGTTGCGTTTCGCTGAACTTGTAGGGTCCAGCACTGGGTGGGCGGAATTGGGTGTTGAGGCTACGACCACCCCAGGCTGTTTTGATGATGAGCACTGGTTCATCGAAGTGCTTGTCCATTGTCAGGCCGAAGGTGAACTCTGGGCCAATTTTGCCGCCGTCCTGAGTGGGCTTTGAGCCGCGTGCACCATAGCCGGAGGTTAGCTTGCCCATACCTTCCGCATTGGCTTTACCTTGGTAATGACCTGTGAAATAAGAAATCCAAGCTTTATCGGCCACAGCCGGCTTTCCATTGGTGTCGCGCATCATTTTGAGCAGGGGAGCGGTCGCGGGATCGTCGCCGATATAGTCGAAGGTTTCAATGCGGGCGTGACCCTCCATATTGGATTGGCCGGCAAGGATGAAGACCTTGAGTTTTTTGTCGGCTGCGTTGGCTGTGAGCGGCAGAAGCAGAGAGGAAAGAAGGGACAGGCTAAGTAAATGAAGTAATGGTTTCATGATGGATTGATTGTTAGAAATTTGCTTTTCTAGTTGACAAATAAACTACTTGTTTAGCTTGAGTTGCGTCAAGGCGAAAAGGTGGCTATTGAACGGCCTATTCTTTAAAACTTTGAATGAACTCTGGCGAGCCGAAGATGAATCCTTATTATCGCTGAAACTAGAAAAGTAAATTGCTAGTGTTTAGTCATTCATCAGCTGTTTGATGGACCCTTCTTGATCGAATTTGATACCCACATCTTTATCACCATAATGCTTAATGGGATTGCCGTAGGCATTCAAAATTGTCGTGTAGAAATTACCTATTGTTTTGTGTCCAGTGTTGCTGTATTCAGGCAGGCGGATATAACGACCGCCACCAATATCGAGTTGCACTTTGTCGCCTGACAAAATTACAAATGGCACGGCAGTACCTCTGCTATGATGACTTTCACCGTTTTCAGGCAAGTACATGATGATGGTGTTGTCGAACATTGTTCCATCACCTTCGGGTGTTTTTTTGAGCCCTTCTACTAGTTTGTCTACGACAGACATATGGTGGATACGGAGTTTTTTTCTCACCTCTAAAGCAGGCATACCATCCATTGCTTTATTATGACCAATGTTATGCAACCCAATCGGGCCTACTCCCGGAATGCCACTG
The DNA here is from genome assembly GCA_032274145.1 of Herpochondria borealis. NCBI lineage: Eukaryota > Rhodophyta > Florideophyceae > Ceramiales > Ceramiaceae > Herpochondria > Herpochondria borealis. The sequence goes on along the minus strand of JAVCKV010417872.1, from coordinate 24,453 downwards.
ACTTGAGTTCCAAGGATATCAAGTGTGAAGGTGATAGAGTTTGTCAGACCTGCACGCATTGAGGCTATGGCGATATCAACATAACTTAAGTGCTGCTCTGCGGTAGTGAATTGATTATTCATTATTTCTGCACTCATTTTGGGTGCATGTTTCTTAATTTTATCTCTCATGGAATACAATAAATTGTTTCGCTTGAGCACTGCTTCAATTGACTGAGTGTAAGTATCGTATTTTCTGAAATTATCTTTACTTTTCTTTCTTTTGTTCATTTCGGCAAGGTTTCCATGCAAAAACTTATACATGTTACTTTCAAGTTCATTTTTCATGTGGACATTTTTGTCATCGCTTGCATAAGCAAATAAATTTTCATATGCAGCCTTCGGTGAGGCAAAGGCAATGTTAGGCTGCCTAGGTCCAAAAGAAGATAGGCCATTAATGACCCCTCTCTGATTAGTGCTAGTGAGTTCAACATGTCCAAATGGTGTAGGAAACATCCCGCCTAAAACTACGTCAACAGAAGCACGTGGAATGCTATTTACGCGTCCACCTTGTGCTTTACACACAGCTAATGGAGACTGATATGTAGAATGCCCCATAGCACACATTTTAGCTGACAAGCCTTGCAGTAAAGTGAGATGTTTCTTGTGTTTTTCAAGAGGTTCCATCCAATCAGGTAAATCATGCTTATCAAGAGCTACTTCCATTGCGGTTTCTTTGTCTTTAAGAGAGGGAGGGACAAGCCATGATGGAAAAATGCCACTACTTTTTCTTAGAAAAATAAAACGAGGGGGGGCACCATTTAAAGAGTTTCTTTTATCACTTGCTAATAGGGACATTTTAGACATTCCGAATAGCCCGGAAATACCAAGTGCTGATGTTTTCATGAAGTCGCGTCGATTTTTCATAGCAGTTTTTATTAATTATTTGTTAGTGATTAATTTTGTTTCTTTACGATTGATGAATGAATCTGATGTCAGTATTGACACTATGAGTTCATTAAAGCTACCGCCACTTTTTACATAAGCGTTATCAGCTTCAATAAGAGTTTTTGAGTCTGAGAGCATTTCATTGCGTCCCATAAAGTAACGAAAAACATTTCGAATGAAAACTTGTCTCACACGCTCAGATTTGCTTAATTTTGTAATGAGTTCCAGTGAGTTTTTCACCTTGCCATCTAGTGCTTTGTCGCCTGTACCTTTTAGAAAACCTGAAGAGTCGACGAGTTTTGTTTTATAAATATTCTTTTTGAAGGGCTTGTAGCCAAAAGTAAATCTTCTGATTACTTCCTTTGTTTTGATAATATTGTCTTCGTGTTCAAGATCTTCAAGGGTGCGGAAGCGTCCGAAATCATCGTAGCTTTCAAATGGGTTACCGAGAGGATTCATTTTTTTATGACATACCCAACATGTTTCGGCTTCGGTGGCACCAAAGCGTTCACGAATGGTTTCTGAATGATTGTTAGATATTTGAGCGTTAACTGTGATGGGTATATCTGGTATGAAGCCGCCTAATAGTTTTTCTTGTATCCATTTTCCTCGAACAACGGGGTCAGTATGGCAGTTTTGAGCATGAGAAATGAGCCAAGCAGGGTGAGTGAGCATGCCCATGCGGTTATTAACTTTAAAGGGCTGTGTTGGTTCATAAGACCACGTTTGGTAATCAAGATTGTACATGCTTATATGGTGTGCGCCACCTGGGATTGAGTTTGGCAGTTTGTCTGCATTTTCACCGAATCTTTTACGCCAAATTTTATACATTGTAAGCATGCCTTGCTTGCGAGGAATGGACATTTTAAATTTTTTCATCAATGCTACACTAGAAGTTTTAGAATTCTTCTTAGCAAAACTCTTACTACCAGACTCAGACTTCATAAATTTGTATGCATTGCGTTCGGCTTCTGCTTTTTCCCTAGAAGTTTTAGGGTTGCGATTAACTCCCTTGTGTGCCACAAAATACTCATCAGAAGTCAGCAAGTTCTTAAGAACGTCTCTATCATTTTTAAGGATATGCTTCACAAACAGATCAGCTTCGTCGACAAGTTTTCCTGGAACTTGCCATTCGAAAAGGAACGAGACAGGTTTACGAGGATTGTAGCTTCCTTCAAAACGATCTTCCTCTTTAAAAATAGACTTTACCTTTAGGTAGCCAAAATAATCTCTAAAGAAACGAAGAATACGAGGTTTTACAATACTGTCATTTTTCAGCAAGCGTCGCACTTCTCTTTCGTAATCCGCTTTTGTGTTAAGTTTTCCGTTTTGTGCTGCGTCTATAATTTCTGGATCAGGCACGCTATCGGTCAAAGCATAAGCAATGGCGTAGGTTGCTTCGCGAGGGGTGAGCTTTCCGTTCTTACCTAGTTCACTTCTGTAGAAAAATTCTGGCTCCATTAATATAGCAGCGAGAGTTTTTCTCAATGCTTCGATTTTGTTGCCAATTTTGATACAATCTTTCATGAAATTGAGATAGCGTTTTAATTCTTCCGGATTGGCATTACGCTGAAAAGCCGCTTGAAATTGGAAATTGATAGCTTCTACAATATCTGAGTCTCCTAGAGCTTTTTTTGCATTAATAATTTTTTCAAATGGTTTTGGAGTGCTTTTTATATTGAATCTGTACTGCGGATACCTTTGTTTTCGATACCTTGGTCTAATCTTGTCGTAACCTTCGGGATATTTGTATAATTTGAGTTTTAATAATATTGGCCTGAGTTGAACATCAACAATCCAATCTGCATTTTTCTTAAGTGTCATGAAATTGGCTCCATTAATGACTTCGTTGTCATAGTAAGCTACTCCAGATTCTTCTGGTAACTTAAACGAAATAGGTAGTCCAATTATCGCTTTATCGTCCAAATCTCGGCCTTGAGCAGCTCTACTGTTTTGGAGTAGTGGGCTTTTAATCTCTCGGCCAGAGTTTCCAAATACATTTCTGACACGTTCGTTATAGATGTATTCGTTTATCCGCCAATATCTTGGTTTTGTGTAGGGCGTGTCTTTTATTTTTCCATTAAAAAGTTTGTGGTGTGGCACAAGGTTACCGTAGCGATAAAGTTTTAATTTATTTTCAAGTGTTGAGGCATCGTGTGCATCTAGTTCTTGGCTTACCCATTTCAGCAAGGCGTCACGTTCAACTTCTGTGGGTTGATCTTTTTTTGCTGGAGGCATGTTGTAGCTGAAAAGCTGTGCCTTGACCTTGTTAAGTATTTCCAAACGTAATTTAAGAGGGATTTCGGCTAAATTGTCTAATCGAACTTCACTTTTGTTGTTATCACTTTCATGACAATCTATACAATAGTTGTGTAAGAGGTCATCAGTTTGTGGATTGACTTTGAAAGTAGTTTTATCAGCTGCAGCTACTTCATATGAAATGAACGATGCGATAATCATTAAAAATACAAATTTGTATAATAATTTGACAAAAGAAGTGCTGTTTAAGTGTTTTTTCATTGGTGTTAGAAATATACGTACTTATTCAGAATAATCTGATTTCATGAGTTAATTTTGAGAAAAGGTTTTGAACCTGCCTTATTTATAAGTTAAGAGCTGTTTACGACCGCATCCCTAACAATTTACCCATTTGTAATGGTATCTTTTGCTAAAAAAAAATCAATGCTCAAAGTGAGTTAAACCTCTTGCCAGATTAGAGCACCTTCACTTTGGATGCCTTATATTAAAAGGATTTCCGGTTGTTTTTTGAGTTTGAATCCATACTTTTCTGTGCCGATTAATCATTTCTGGTCTTTTGTTTAGTAAATTTTTTGGCAGCTACTATATTTGAAGCTCCTCTTTGTAGTGGGCATTATTGACTAATAGTTCTATCCCAAATTTTAGGCGATATGAATCGACTCTCCCTCATCATCCTAGTTGATCTAGAATAGGGGGACTAGAGTAACTAGACTTTATTCTCCCCGAAGAACTCCCAATACTAAGATAGAATAGTTTAGAAGTGTGCAGTTTTTACATCAAAACCCTTTGAGTATATCTTGTTTTATTTGATCAATAGTTCTACTTTCTGACGAGATTTTTTCGAAGTAGAATGTACTTCCTATGGTTGTTAGAGGTATTAGAACAATGCCTAATAGTAGGGTAAGCCTAACTTTAAGCGATGCCGGAGCACGAGGGTTCTTCCAATCACGCGTCCCTTTAAGTGTTGGCAATTATTTACCTCCTAGGGTTTCAGAACTTTTCATTTGCCACTACAGCTCATACCTGTTGGATTATAAATTTAGCCGAAGATGTGTCCTGTTCTACAGCTAATTTTATCTATGTCTGCAATGTGCCTCTTTTGATTGTACATAAGCGAATTATGTAGTTTTTAAATTACACAATTGACCTAATTTATACTATGGCTGGATTACTTAACGCTTGGCGTCGAATAAATGCTAAGCATCTAAGTTTTCGATTTGAATTGGGATGCTTTAAGAATATATCAAAAGGATAGGATTGCCCCCTTTTATTTCATCATTTCTTCAATATCGTCGATTTCACGGACAATGTCTGCTGAGAGATGTTCGTAACCGGTCTCGGTGATCACGACGTTATCCTCAATACGGAATCCTATGTTTCTGTCCTCCATGTAAACACCTACATCGATGGTGAACACCATGCCTGGAGCGATGGGGTTACCTCGCTCGCCGACATCGTGCACGTCTAGTCCGATGTGATGAGTGCCGGGGTGCCAGTAGTATTTGCTGACGTCTTCTTCCTCGCCAAGGAATCCCGCTGCGACGAGTTCCTCGTTCACTCGACGGCGAGAATAAGCTTCAATGTCATTAAATGATACTTTCCAGGGCACCAGTAATTCCATCAGCTCTTTGTTCACTTTGAGCACGATAGAATATACTTTCTTTTGCTCATCTGTGAATTTGCCGTTCACTGGAAACGGTCGGGAGATGTCGCTGACGTATTCGTTCTTGATGGCTCCGACATCGGTAAGAATCATGTCGCCGTCGTTGAGCATTCCCATGGGTTCCTCATAGTGGATGATGAAATTGTTTTTACCTCCTGAAACAATACTGGCAAAGGCGGAGTCGCGAACTCCGGCGTCGGCTAGGACTTTATTGAAAACTCCTTCGAGTTGGTATTCATACATGTCCGCTTTCGCTGCTTTCATCATCGCATGAATGCCATCGCGCGTAATGGCAAGGGCTTCTCGGATATGGGCAATTTCTCCTTCATCCTTGATCGTGCGTGCTGAGCAGATCACTGGATAGGCATTGTTGAAAGTCACGAATGGATAGCTTGAGCGGATCTGTTCGCTGTGTTTATTTTGTGCAGCGTCTTTGAGGCCAGCGTCATATTTATCAAAATCATACCAGAGTGTCGAAACGCAGCCTGAGTTGAGAATGTTTTTCAGCTTTAGGTCAAAGCTATCTAGGTTGTTAACGTTTTCTATATCTGAGAGCTCTGTTGCCTCTTGATGGGAAATCCGCCGGCCATTCCAGCGTTCCGCCATCGGATCTTTTTTATGAACGAAAAGCGTTTCTTCTATTTCGCCCCCTTTGTTGACCGCGAGGAATATGCTATCTGATTGTGTGACTCCCGTTAAGTAAAAGAAATTTCTGTTGGCAAAAAATCGATAGGTTGCGTCAGCTGTCTTTCTTGGAGCTGCCCCTGCGAAGAGGATGAGTCCTTCGCCCTCTTTAAGATGCTGATAAAATTTCTTTCTGCGTAACTTCTGTGAACCGTTCATAAGGAAAAGCTATTTCGCTTAGGTGCTACACGTAAACCTTTATTACTCATTTATCGCACAATATGTGGAAATTTACTGCTTTTAGCTTGGTGATTTGAGAAGGCCGAGTTCTCATTTTCATATTTTGTGCATAAAGTCGTCAAGGGTTTGCATCAGAACTGCTATATCGGGGAGGTTGCTAGAAATTTACTTTTTGGGATTCCTGTCAGAAGGAGTGTCAGCCCTTGGATTGATCAAGAGGATAAGAAGGGTGAAGATAAGGTTTTTCTTGATCACAAAGATCATTACTTTCTCTTGGGGGAGGTTGTGTGCATTTGGGTCGATAAGAGTTACATTTTTTTCTAACTAGTGCGGAAGAGGTTATAGGCATAGGGGGAGGGGATATACCGTGTGACAAAGCACTAGTTTTTTCTTTTTTTACAACACAGATGTATAGTAGTTTCCGTAATCTCTAATTCATGGATAAACTTTGAATCATCTGCATCTACCAAGCCAGCTAAAGCTATACTTCCTGCTATTTCACCTTTTACCTTTATTACAGGAATTTTTAGTTCTTCTTTGGCTTGATAATTAATTATGCGCAGTTTTCCAGCTAATTTAGCATTCCCCTTAATCGTTAGAATCTCAGAAAAATCTTCCTTATTCATCATATCAAGAATAATTTCTCCATGCTCACGTTGAACATAGTCTCCATTCAACAAGGTAGTTGATGATGTTCCTTGCTCAATTTCCCCCCCTATTTTAAACACTCCTTCATTGATAACATTTGCCTCTATCAACGATTCTGCAACAAATTCAGCTTGAGGCTTATTTACTACACTCACTTTAGATGAACTTTCATTAACTGCACCTAAAAGCTCTCCGTTGAAGACCCCGTAATTGTTTAAAGCAAGCCCAGAGGTTCCCGTATACTTAATGCCACCGCTTACTGATCCTCCATCATTTATCGTGACTACATTTCCAATCTTACCACCATCAACCCATATAGCAATTCCGTCTGCGGCACTAGCATCAATACTTCCGGCTACAGTAATGGAGATGATACCATTTGACTCAGTAGTTGAAGCTGTAACACTTTGAGCAAAAACCCCAACCGCATCAGCACCTGAAACTGAAACACTCCCTTGAACTTGAATGTTCACATTTGATCCCGAGCCTTCTAAACACTGAGAAGATGTCCCTCCAAAATATATTTTTCCGTCAGCATTGGGAATGATTCCTCCTGCCCCAGCGATACTTTGAGCTAAGATGGCAAAGCTTCTATCTCCTGTAGTCTCTACCTGAGAATCTGCACTCAGGCGTATTTGAATCTCTCCACCTTTTCCTTTTGCTGACGTGTTAGCAGTAGCAAATGAAGAGGGATCAACCAAGAAACTGTCGTTAATGGTGCTATAGCCTCCAATACCTCCGCCGCCACCAATCGATTGAGCAATAATTGCATGAGAATTAGCTCCACTCGTTTGGAGAGAACTGCCTTGAACAAACGTCAAATCGATGGAATTACCATCTGCATTAGCAACATTTGTGTCAAATGTTCCCACTACACTTGAAGATGGATTTAAAACGCTCGCTAGCCCGCCGCCGCCGCCAATACTTTGTGCAAGTATCCCATACGCGTGATCCCCTTGAGTATTCACGGCTACGGGCATAGAGTCGAGAGCAATAGAGCCTGCATTTACTGTCATATATTCATTTCCGGTCGCTCCGACGTTTACAGCAATATCACTCTGATCTGGGTTAAAATTATTATTCCCTGCTCCGCCTATTCCTCCACCTCCAGCAATCGATTGAAGTAGAACCCCATGTGCGGTATCTCCACTGGTCACAATCGTATGAGTCACTCCACTACCAGAAGAACTCACGGTAATGTCTCCAGCTAAAACTCCAGTATTGCCGGAGATTCCTACATTTCCAGAAGGTCCAATGTTAACAGAACCTTGAGCTGAATTTGATCCGTCTGAAGCTACCCCGCCACCACCACCAATACTTTGGAAAATCATCCCATATGCAGCATATCCTCTAGTTGTAATCTCCCCATTACCCAGAACAATATTAACGTTGCCTCCGTTTCCTAAAACTTCATTTGAACGACCACCAAGATTCTGAGACAATGCCATTGTGGTTGAGAGTGCTTGTGATACGGCCGAGCCTCCTATGCCGCCACCGCCGCCTATACTTTGAGCTAAAATCCCGTGAGACCATGCTCCTAGAGTTTCGATAGTGTTAGAAGTATTGGTAGTTTGGCTAACAGCTATCGAATTTCCGTTACCACTAACTCCATTTATATTATTCCCTAAATTTACTGTTGCATCAGCACTGAAGGAAGTTTCATCTCCAGACTCACCTCCATCTAAGACATAGTCTTCAAAAGCGCGGACTCCCTGAAGTACAGGCATCGCTGGGTTATCTGCTGAAGCAGAAGCACCAGAAGATCCTACAACTCCTCCTCCACCTCCGATGCTTTGCAACGCAATACCTATAGCGTCATTTCCGTTCGTTACAGTGGCTCCTCCCAAAGTCATAGATACTTCTCCTCCTGAACCTCCATATCCTCCTTGAGCTCCAACGCTTAAATTAACTGTACCAGATAACGACAAAGTCGTGGGTTCGGTTTCTTCCTCACTAGAATCTCCCCCTACATCTGTCGAGGTGCTTGCAGCCAAGCAAAGTGTCCCTCCTTGACTTAGGCCTCCACCTCCACCGATACTCTGCAAGACATAACCATAGGCTCCGTCACCAAATGTAGTCACACTACCATTTACTATATTTGTGTTAACAGCAAAACCACTACCACCACCTCCACCCTGAGACCCTACCGTGGCAGTGACGCCCACTTCTGTTGTATTGCCAAAAGACTGTGTGCTGCTACTTCCAAATCCTGCATTACCGCCGCCGCCTCCAATGCTTTGACTTACTATACCGTTGGAAAAATCACCATAAGTAGTGACTTCTGTTGTCTCTGCGTCATCTGCACCCACTGTAACAACAACAGAACTTCCGTTCCCTGCTGAACCTCCTTGACCACCTGCACTAATTGAAACGCCAACCCCTATAGTAGCTTGCTCCGCTTGGTCGGCAGCACGAGATGATGTTATAGTAGTAGAAGTAGCCGATGAATCTGCTCCATTACCACCACCACCACCAATCGATTGAGCAAGTATCCCATGAGAACCCTGCCCTTGGGTGATGATAGAAGCGTTACTGGAAGAACTTTCTAAAGTACCTAAATTTATATTTACGTCTTCACCGTTTCCTGCACAACCGCCATTTCCCCCTAAAGAAAGGGCAACACTCGCTCCAACCTGAACGTCAGTGGTAGGAACAACTGCGTTCAATGCCACAGCAGATGCAAAGGCGGATCCTCCATTTCCACCACCACCACCTATGGACTGAGCTAAAAGACCGATTGCATCAATAGGCAATAAATTAGTTGGTTCTGAAGGTGTCTCAAAATACCCAGTAAATATTTCACCAAAATCATGATTTAAAGAAACTTTTTTACCATCGCCTCCAGCTCCTCCCGAGCCACCAATAGCGACTGCAGCACTTATTGCTTCGCTTACTGTAAAACAGTAAGCTGAACCGCCAGAACCGCCACCCCCGCCAATTGATTGACTGAGTATCCCAACTGCTTTATAGGATTCAGTCTTGATGTCACCGGCGTTAGAGATAGACACGTTTCCTCCTGCACCTCCATCGCCACCTGCTCCTCCTATCTCTAGAGCTGTTCCAACTGTGTCAATAGATGCATCTCCTCCGCTTCCACCACCACCACCGATAGATTGAGCAATGATGGCATTACTTAACCGTCCGGTAGTATTAATCAATCCTTCACCTGCTCGACTAAAACTCAAAATTCCGCCATTTCCTCCTGCACCTCCATCACCACCAAGTGCTATAACCCCCTCGGAATCACCACCATCACCGCCACCACCACCTATGGACTGAAGAATGATTCCAACAGCATTTTGACCTTCTGTAGAAATGCTTCCTCCGTCACTACTATAGTCAATTTCTCCGCCATTTGAAGAAGCCCCTGGAGTGCCTCCCTCAGATACAACTCCCCCGATAGTATTAGAACCTCCCGAACCAGCTCCTCCAGCTAACGACTGAATATTTAGACCATGGCTAGAATCACCAGAAGTTATGATAACTCCCTTGTTTACTATAGTCATTGTCTCAAGCTCTCCACTTGCTCCTCCATTTCCAGCATTCTGGTAGATGACCCAAGAACTATCTCCTCCTTCTCCTCCTGTCCCAGAGACACTACTGGCTAGTATACCGATGGAGCTAGTGCCAGCCGTTGTAATTTCCCCAGCAAAAGAGATTTGATGCGTTCCTGTATCACCACCAGCACCTCCTATTCCGGCATTTCCACTTCCTGTAGATCGCTCTCCACCTAAACCTCCTACGCCACTAATCATAGAACTTATTATCCCGATAGAGTTATCTCCGGCTGTGCTAATGGTTGAGTATTGGCCAGCTATAACCTCAATATTCCCACTGGAACCGCCATCTCCTCCATTTCCAGCATTCCCAGTTAATTCGCACTTTAATTTTCCACCTGCTCCACCATTACTTCCTATACTTTTGACAACCACACCAGGACTGCTGTCTCCACTTGTCTCTATTAATGTCTTCATGGAGCCAGCTCCAATAACATCATCTTCAGTAGCGGAAAGATAAACACTAGCTGTGGATCCATTTCCTGCATCACCTCCATTACCAGGCCCATCCACAGAATCTAGATTTGTACTAAGTTCACCGCCGTCGCCGCCTTTTCCTAGTTCGGTCAATGCTACAATGCCAGGGGAATTAAGCCCATCTGTAGTAATCGAAGTATAAGAGGCAAGCCCCATCTGCACCTGTGCCGATAGTCCTGAAAAACCAGCACCCTGCCCGCCATCACCAGCATGTCCTGTAAAGTCAGGTGTGTGTAAATGGGCGTCACCACCATCACCACTTACTGCATGTGCAAAAACTCCTCCTCCATTCGCACCTACACTATTGATGGCAACAGGAAATATATCACAACCAACATCCACCCTTGCAACATAGCCTGTTCCTCCGTCACCAGCATCGCTATAAATATTATCGTTAGCAGGTGTGTAGCCCTCACCACCAGCACCTCCTAGAGAATGTGCATAAATTCCAAATAAAGCATCACCAGTCACTTCAATTGTAGTTAGAGCATTTACTATGACTGCAGCTTGACCTGCACCTCCTCCATCACCAGCTTTTGAAGGGTCGTCAGAGTCGCCGTAATACCCTGTTCCACCAGAACCAGCTTGACCTATGGCGCCGATACCAGCTCCTAAAGGTACTGTAGATTTCGTTATGATTGCATCATCATTAACTATACCTTCTAACACAATTACATTCGCATACTTATTGTCATAATCTGATTCGTCTAATCTCACCAGGGCATTATATGATGACCCTCCGTCACCACCATTATTCAATGTGGTATTACTACTATCTTGATGATTAGCATATGAAGGAGTGCCGTCTGCACCTACAGATTTGCTGAGTATTCCATAAAAGCTGGAAAGAGCACTAGTATTGTCCGCATAGAGTTCTACGTTACAGCTATAGGATGTTGATATATTAGATGAACCACCGGGTTGACCTTCTGTTCCTTGCTCTCCTAAACCTGCTTTCCCACCGTTTGACTTCGCCTGTACGCCAATAAATTCACCTTCCACTTTCAATGGTAAGTCAGTAGTGCCCGCCCCTATATAACTGCCCAAAATTCTAACTGATGGCGCACCTGCAGTTCCTCCTTGGCCACCTAGGCCACCGTCAAATCGCAGATCAGATTGGTAAGAACCGTCATCACTATATTCCACCCCGTTGTCTGACTGAGAAGAACCACCCAAACCGCCGCAAGTTGAAGCATTTATTAGGTAGAGTCCATAAGGAAAGTAGTTGCCCGAAGCTCCAGACGACTTATTTACAATGATGTTCCCCGAGTTGTGCACTGATACTGAACCACCGTTACCTCCACGACCACCGTTACCTTTGCCATCATCGTTTATCTGATTTCCTCCATTCCCTCCTTGAAGTATAAGTTCTACGATTGTAGTGCTAACCGCATTTGATGTTGCCCCATTCAATGTTAAATTACCATTGTTACTCAAATTCGCAGAGTTTAAAGTGCTTCCACCATGGGCGGCGGTAACTTTTTTTTCTTCCTCATTAGCTCCTGTCGAACCAGTGGAATAGCCTTTCAAAACATAAGAAGCATCATTCACCACAATCGGCTCATCATTTGTAAAGTCAGGTTCACTATCCGTAAAATGAACAGATACAGGGGCAGTTTGAGTGCTCGCATCGTCCTGTTCTGGTTGAGCATCTTGCTGAGAAAAATCGTCGTTATTCATTATGATAGGTTCTTTACTGTTTCTAACACGGAATTACAAGTTGTAATGCTATAAATAATTGTTAGGTTGTTTTTGGTTTTCTTACAGTTACGTATGATTTATTATGACGTATTTTATTATTATTGTTTAATATATATAAAAATAATTTAACATTGTATATGGACTAGGCTTCCCTTTTTGTGTGAGAATGTGCTGTTCGGTTAACTTGCTAAAGAGTGGGCTAATGAATCTGTAGATGTTAGACTTTTAGGTATTTTCTTTTCTAGCCTTAAGTCACCTTCGAGATTTCCCTTTGGATTTCTTCGTCACCCCAAAGAAATGCTCCTCGAACCACCCGGCTCATCAGGTGGTAGGAGGCATTTACCTGCTCGGATGCCAGAACCCGTCGTCTACCACCATAGTTTATCCCTGTAGGGCGATAAATCTTCCCAAAGGTGTGGCCAGTCCTGTAGTCAATTTTAGCTAAATTTAAAATTCTCTATTTTTTTATATAAGTGAGTTATGTGTTTTTAAGGTTGCAAAACTGGTTCAGCTTTCACTATGGGTGAATTACTTAATGGCTGGCATCTTAGCACATAGTTATTTCAGCCCAAGAGAAAGAGCTAAGAAGTCGAGAAATGGTAGCTTGTATGCGAATACAGTAGGGAACTCCCGTATAGGATAGAATTCACCAATCGTTTTAGAAATCCTCATTCCCGAAATAGAATAGTGCATATTTTAGCCAAATTTTGAACTATAGAGGGCAGGAAAGGTGTTTTGCAAACAAGATTGCTCTGCTCTTTTAATAATTTTTCCCGTATGAGGATTTCCTAGCGAACACAGGAGCATAATTGGATTGACTTCTCTCTGCCCTGCTAGCTTATGGGGCTATGAAAATCATCATCAGGAACCTCTCCCGTAGCACGACAGAATCTGAACTCAAAGAGCTCTTCGTGAAGTTTGGTGAGGTGAAGTCTTGTGATCTAGTGATGGATAAAGCGACGGGAAGCTCAAAGGGTTTTGGTTTTGTTGAGATGGGTAATGACAAACATGGGAAGTATGCGATCAAGCATCTGAATGACAAGACCATCGCGGGTAGCCGTATCCGCGTGAAGGTGGCAGAAGAGAAGTAGAAATTGCACTCACAGCCGTTGTGGCTACTCAGCCGTCTTGCCACCATAGTTTATCCCTGTAGGGCGATAAATGTTCCCCAAGAATTACCCAGTCCAGTAGTCAATTTTATCTGAATCTGAAATAGTCCTCTTGTTATTGCCCATAAGCGAGTTGCGTGGGTTTAAGGTGGCTATGATAACTGGGGTGGTCGTCGGCAAAATCAACTTAATGCTTGGCATCAAAGTTACTCTCAAGTTTCCACATCTAGGTAGTGTGGGGGATATGTGTGAACCTGTGTTTCTTGACAACTGAAACGATCACGGGATTGATTTTAAAGTTATTTTGAATAGACTGCATATTTCCACAGTCTAACGTATTTAACGCCTGAATTGTATTTGGTATGAAATGGCTACTCAAAACCTATTCACCCCAGAAGCTAGGCCCCACAGAGGCGAAGATCTTGATGCAGATCGCTAACTATATTGAATTAGTCGAAAAAACGATCTCAACCTTACCAGAGAAAGAGAAAACATTACTACGTAAATCTACCCATAGCGTGCTCAAAGACCTCGCTCGGATTGCTACAAGTGCAAAGGTTGAAGAAAAGGTCGCTCGCGAATTTGTTAATGCGATTCGAGCAATGATAGTAGCTCGAGGACTTCTTCCGCAAGGTAATCCTATTTCACCTAGTTTCGTGCCTGGGCTCATTACTGGAGAAATCGTAGGACAGACTCGCAAAGCCCTAAACCACGCCAGCGAAACTTTATCCTACTTCCCACAGGTGCTCAAAGGAGATAAAAAAGCTCTCGAAAAGATGCTAAAGAGTGCCAAAGGAATGAAAGATGCACTTGGTAAAGAGAAATACGGAAACTCTATTCTTAACACACTCCCTGACAGGATTCTGGAGGAATTCGATTTATTTAAATATTTAGGGGCTTGGTTTGGAGTTCCAGATCTGAAGTACTTCCAGTCAAAGGAAGATGGGAAGCTCTGGCATTCTACTTGGGGGGAATTTCGTATTGGAGCTGGATCAATTGAACCTGTTAAGGGGAGTTTCATGGACCGCAACGACATTACACTACAGCTAAGCTATACTTCTAAAGGAGCTATCGTGGGTAGCTATGAAATTGGCTCTATCAAAGAAACTGGTACTATGGTGCTTAAAATTTCCCCTGGAGGTAGATTGACAGACGGAACAGTTATCAGCATGAGTGGATGGCGTTATCCCGACCAGAAAGGGAAAGGGCCTGTCAAATTTAATGCCCACCGAACACGGTAAGGAAGTCACAAGCTGTTGTAGATAGCTAACCGGTCTTTATAGTATACCCATTGGGAGAGGCCTACTCTCACTCAGTTTTATTAGCCATTGTTTTCGGTCCAACAAATTGCAACCCGTTGATCCGCCGCCTGCTATTGCTGACTGACTGCTAAGAATTTGCTTTTCTAGCTTTGGACTTAAGCTAGAGATTTGAGCTTGGCTTCGTCTAGGGAAAAGGGGGTTGTGGGGGAAATTTAACCTCAGAACCAAAGGAAAACATTTAGATGTGCAGATGATTTTGCCTGTTGCATGAGTAAGGACGCTCATTTATTCGAATAAGTGCGTGGCATTTAAATTCAAGTGAATAGTTGCTAATCATTCTATTTTTTCCTTCGGACCAAAGGGATGGGGAAAGAACCTATGTTTTACACCCCCCTAGTGTTTCTCTTTATAATGCTTGCCTAACAAATCACGGCCAAAATCGTTTTTTAAATCGCGCCAGACCAAGTGTGCATGGTTAGCATCGTTTTGCGTATTTGCATATTCAATCAGGAAGTCAGGGCCTTGAATTCGGAAGTAATGCGCCTTGTGACGCTCTAGTGAGCCGCCCCACGCAAAATATACCGTTTTGCGTTGATCTGTGCTCAGTTTTTTGAAGGCACTCACGGTTAGCTCAACACGCTTCAAGCTCGCTACTTTTCGAATAATGCCTGTAAGTTGATGAAATTGTTTATCGGATAATGTCGCGGAGCTTACTCCAACTTTTTCTTGGGCCTTGGCCAGGCGGTCTTGGGAGGTGAGAATATCTCTAGGTGCTTTTTCAGTGAAAACTGGCGTCATTTTTGCGTCGGTTAGTGACTGGGCGAATGCTCTTGCAGCATCCTCCACTTCGCCGAGAGGACGCATCCCTTTCATTGGCCCTTTTTTCAGCTCAGCTGGGTTTGTCCCGAAGAAAGCCGGCGTCCCAAGAACCTTATCACCGGCTAAGGTGAAATTGAGCGAGAGGTGGTGTCCTTCAAATCGCCATCCCCAAGGCTTGGGGTCAGCAGGATCTCCAAAAATAGAAATAAAGTATTTTTCCGTATTGCGTAATTCCGGATCTCCGCCTCGGTCGGCTAGTATCTGCTCGAGCGTCATGATCTGAGCGGTAGTCGAAAGTCCTTTTTGCGAGAGACCGGTTCCTAGTAAACCATATACTAGATGCTTTTGATGAGGCTTAAGCGTTCCCAAACGGATTCCCTTACGATTATTCATCGGAACAAAGTGCCAATTTTCTCGTTCTTCGTTCTTGAATTCGATAGAAGCTATCTTTTTTTGTTCCTCGCTAAGGCTCTTGAGGAAAGTCTTGGAAGCCTTCTGCATTTCCTGTGCAGTGTGGTTATGACCTTCGTGAGCAAAAGCTGAAGCGGATGTCAGGGCGAGAGTAAATAGTAATTTTATCATAGATTTAATAAAGTATTCGTTGGTATTCTAGTCATACGTGTCAAGTGTTGTGGATTTGAACACAGAGCTTTGGCACAGGTTAAAACTTCCAACTCACAAGGAAGTGCGCTTGGTAGAGAAGATACATACAGAACTTGTTGGTTGGTAGCATATGAGTAAGCTTATAAAAAGAGCATGCGAGTTTAATTACTTAACGGATGGAATATAAGTTACAGCACTCCTAGTTTTGCAACAATAACAACTGGAGCTGGTTTGTAACGTGTATGCTTGTTTCTATTGCAAAATTAGCGAGAAATAGTACTGTGAAGGGGTGAAGAAAAATTGTTTTTGCTATCTCGATACAGCTATTGGGAAATTGAGGCTCAGGGCGACTGAACTTGGACTTGTGGCAGTGGATCATGTAAATCAACAGGGTGAACTTTCTGACGAATGGAAAGAAGCGCCAGAGCATATTGTACTTCAGCAAGCTTGCTCAGAACTCACGGAGTATTTTGAGGAGAAATTGACCGAGTTTAGTTGTCCTCTGGCACCTCAGGGCACTGATTTCCAAAAGAGTGTCTGGGATGCGTTGATGCTTATTCCTTATGGGGAGACCTGCTCGTATTCCGATATCGCCGCTGCGATTGGGAATCCTAAATCTGTGAGAGCGGTAGGCCTAGCGAATGGAAGTAACCCCTTATCGATTTTCATTCCATGTCATCGAGTTATTGGGAAAAGTGGGAAGCTTACAGGCTACGGCGGCGGGCTAGAGGTGAAAACGGTTCTTCTGAATATAGAGAAGGGAATAAATGACAGGTATCCAAGTTCTGCTGTTTAGGGTTGTTAACCACGGCGATGGATAATGCGGTCGGTGTGCCTATGTTGAGAAAGTCTGTGAAGGAGGGTTCAGGTACCGGTGATGTAATTGTCGAGTAGCTAATGGTGTTCGCTCCGCCTGCTGAAAAATCACAAAAAAGTAGGGAACTCAGATGAGGACCCTACTGTTTCTCTTTATTTTTGATAAAGGTAAATTGGGGGCGGATTAAAGTCCTTTATCAGCCTTACGCTTTTTACCCCAGTTTCCTTTGCCCCAACCGCCTTTGCCCATGCGCTCCATAAATGCTTTTTTCATTTGAGTCTTTTCTTCTTCACTAAGTTTTCCGTCACCGTCGGTGTCGAACTTTGCCATGAATTCTTTCTTCTTCGCTTCCATCGCAGCTGTCTTTTCTTCAGCCGAAAGTTCACCGTCGCCATCGGTGTCGTGCTTTGCCATGAATTCCTTCTTCTTCGCTTCCATAGCAGACTTCATTTCTTCTCTGCTGAGTTTACCGTCGCCATCAGCGTCGAATTTAGCCATGAGCTCTGCTTTTTTTTCTGCAGACATTCCAAAGCCGCCCTTTGAGCACTTTCCTTTTTTGCACTCTTCACCTTCAGCGAGAGAGATAGATATTGAGCTGAGAGCCGCAAGTGTAGTGATGATCAGTGATTTCGTCATAATGTAACATTTAACATGGGGGCGGGGGGAAGGTTGCGTAAAAAGTGATTTGATTAACTCGTTTGACCTAAATAGGGGAGATTCCTGCTAACTTCGCTAAAGCCCAAGGAATACTAAGCTAAGCAAAACAGACTCTATTGACGCCAAGGTTTTAACCGATTACGGCATCAAATTTAGTCCTCGTGAAACCGCTCCGCTCGATCCTATTATTGAAGAAATTCAGGCACAACGACCAACATCCTTCGGTGTCATCATTCAATGGCTCAACACGTGGGTTAAACGAATATAAAGGGCGTTTTATTTTGGCGTAACGCTGAGTCCTGCTGGTGCGTTAATCTTTTTCCCATCTGAAAAAGTGATAGTCTCTTGTACTTTTCCTTGTAGGGGCTGATAGGTCACATAGGCGTTCTTGAAGGCGATCGCTGTGGGGTGGTCTGCTTTTATATTAGCATCATAAGAACCGAGCTTTTTAAGTGCAGTGATCCACTGGTAGCTGTGCGTCTTGGTCTCACCCAGTTCGCTTTTTTCGACAGTTGAAAGTAGCGTTTTTGCTGCTGCAGGATCTGCTAGTGCTAGATATTCTGCCAGTATATCTTTCCATAGATCAAAGTTCTCTGGGTCTCCTTCAAAGCCATTAGTGTGGAAACTGCGGTTGGCTTCTTTGAGGTTTCCTAGGTTACGCTTTACGTAGGCTGTATCACGGCCTAGATAGAGTGAACCACCATTGATCGGGAGGAAATTTATCCCATGGATCTCCTCGGGATTCGCTGTCCACCAGGTGCCGTAGCTGGCGCCATCTCCCCAGACCATGCCTACACAGCTCTGCTGGTAGCCGAGAGGAAAGACTTTCTTATCGACATCAAACCAATATTGCTTGATCGCCTCTGCTTCGGTGCTGTGCCAGTAGATACCTAGATCACGGATTTTCTTATTATTGGTGGCTTGTCCGTAGAGAATGAGTGAGGTGGCAAAGTTCATCGACTCTGAGGAAGATTCCTGATTATTTCCGGAGGCAAATCCTGAGTGACCAGCTGCCCATGAGTGGCCTGCATAGGGATCGAAACTACGCATCCATGGGAACATTTTATCATCCTTGTCGTAGCTAGCACAGTCTCGTATGAGGACGTCAATCATCTTGCCATAGCGCTCAGGTTTAGTCCACTCTGGGTCATATTGAGCGATGGTTGCGGCAGCTCTGATGAAGTAGCTGTAGTGAAAGTGATGGTCATTGAGCTGCTCTGCTGAGCCGTAGCTATCTGGGTATCCTACTAGTGTATTCCAGCGTTTGTCGTAGTAGAAAAAGTATTTATTCTTGCCGTCGAACCAGTCTTCTAATCTGGTCTTCAGTAGTCCTAAAAGACGGTCTCGTATGGAACCTTGCTTGAGCTCTTCTGCGATTTGGATGAGCTCAGTAATCTTGCCAAATTCTTTTCCGTTCCAGTAGGTGTCGTCTTTTTTG
Source organism: Herpochondria borealis (assembly GCA_032274145.1). Classification (NCBI taxonomy): domain Eukaryota; phylum Rhodophyta; class Florideophyceae; order Ceramiales; family Ceramiaceae; genus Herpochondria; species Herpochondria borealis. Next base: position 5,653 of record JAVCKV010417872.1, on the reverse strand, counting down.
AAACTAAAATTCTTAGTGTCATTGATCAATTTTTTAAGTAATTCTGGATCATTGATATTCGCACTAGGTAGAGCTGGTAATACTCCTAGGTAGGAAATGCTGGTACTAAAAGAAGTGCCTCTTACTACGCGCATCTCTCCGCGCGGGCTAGCGTATCGGTAGTCTTCAAATTGCTCTTTACGGTCGAGGTATAAATGCTGGTGGCGATAGAGAGCGAGTAGTGTTTCTGTATTTTCACCCTGCATCGATTCTGTTGTGACAGCGTATGTTGTTTTTACCACAGAGTTTTTCTGATCATAGACATAGCTGATATTCGTATCGCGGATGAATGCGTAGGCGTATTTTTCGTAATGCTGGATGGTTGTCTTCTGAGCATCAGGAAGTGCCGCTACTGAAAGGTATGGAATAGCAGTGGTGATGTCATTTTTTTTCATCTCAAGTTTCGTCCCAGTAGGTGCAAAGATGCCAAAGTGACTACCATTTAGGGTTACACCAAGAACGTTGTTAGAGTTGTAGAAAACTTTAGCGATACTTGCGTTGGGGTTACTGACGCCTATGGTGAGATTTTTTTTGCCTAGGTTTCGCTGGCTCCCATCTGGTAAAGTCACTGAGCTAGTAATAGATTTAATATCGACTGAGCCTTTGCCAAAGCACTTCCAGATTTCAAGACGGATGGTGCCATTTTTGAAATTACGCATTTCACCATTTGTTAGGTTCTCATCTAATGGTTGTTTTTCAGAACTGTATGTCTCCCATGAGCTATCGACTGGATCAGTGGCAAATAGCTGAAAGGTCTCAGTGCGGTCAGTATTACCATCACCATCGAAATCATAAATGATCCTAGCTTTACTACCTATGCCAGCAGAAGTGCCAGCATTTAGTGATAGTTGGAAACTGGCGGTTTTCTTATTATGCTTTGCGGTGATGTTTTTCCATTTTACGATTTTTGGATCTACAGGCTCACGACTGGCATCGATCTTCGCTGAAGTGAATTTGATCTTCATCGGGCGTTTCCCCGTTTTCTCAAAATAGACGAAGGGGCTGCCATGACCAAAAGTAGATCTCAAGGCATCGCTCTCTTTTTCCCAGAGAGCAGTGACTGCCCAGTCAGAGAATGCATCAAGAACAGTGTCTTCTGTCTCTAGACCTTGAAGACCTACTCGTATACTCTCGCGGAAAGGATAGCGATAGTTACTGCCTTTCTGAAATGCCTTTCCGTCTTTATAGTGACCACTTACTACTGGCTTATCCGTGTATCCGATTGCGAGACCATCCGCATGTGCTTGCACTGCCAGAGGGTGAGGGAACATCGCCATAGAGTAAGGAGAATGCATTGGCCACACCAGAGAAGACCACCAGTCATTAGTGGGTATAGGACCTTTGATGTTTTCTGAAACAAGAGGTGACGCTTCAATTGATCTGTGTTTCTTCCCATCAGCAAGTGGAGGTAGATCCGTGCGGTAACTCCCAGCGCCTAATGTGTGAGTTTCTGCCTGAGCAGGAATGAGTAACAAAGATACGAAGTATAGCCAAAAAAATGTTTGAATCTTCATTTGAATGTAAAGTTTATAAGGAAATAACATTCTTAACGTATAAAATGAGCAAACCCCCACGTCAATTATTCATTACCATTCCATTTTTCTATTCGGTGTTAGTTTTTGTTTTCAGGATTTAAAATATTTCTCAACTATTTAGTGATGATTTGAAGCTTGTGGCTGCTAGATTAAACTTTCTTTAGGACGAGTGATGTGCGGCAGGGGATGTAAATGTGGAGTGCGTCTTGGTCATAGCTTACTTCGGTAAAGTATTCGGTTTCTGTGTAGACTCGGTTGCGGCCGCCGTAATTTGAGTGGTCAGTGTTTAGAATGATTTTATATTTACTTGGCTGAGGTACAGGTAATCTTAAGTTAAGCTGTGATTTATCATGATAAAAATTGGAAATGAAAATGAGATTTCCTCTTTCGTAGGCGAGTATTTTATCTTCGTTATTTGACCAAAGTTGGTGCCCTTTTTGAGTGTGTGAGAGATCATATTTTTTCCCCATATAAATCAGCTCGTTATCAAATTTTGCTAAGTATTGGTATTTAAGTTTAGGGTCATGGATGATCGACCGTTGGCGGTGACAGTAGTGATAAAACCAGTCATTCCCTTCACGCTGGAAGTCTAGCCACCTTGAAGGCTCGAATTTATTTCCGATGAAATTTAGCAAACCTTCGTTAGCTATTGAGAAGGCGGATGATTTTGTGGAGTTCCATCCCTCGGTCAATGATAGGGTGGTCATTGCCTTTATCGATGGTTGCTAGGAATTTGCTTTTCTAGCTTTGCACTACGATAGAGATTTGAACTTTGCTTCGTCAAGGGGATAAGGGGGGGCGCTTAGCTGACAGGCTATATTTTTTGCTGATACTTATAATCGGTTGAGGGGTGGGCTATGATTAGGGGATGAAGAAGGGACGGGTGTGTATTGAAATTGCTAGTGAAGATGTTGTGATGCTGACTGTGGCGTTGGAGGAGCGGTTGGAAACTTGGAGGAGGACGAAGAAGTTGTTGGAGAATGTTGAGAGTGTTGGGGAGGAGACGGCATTTCAGTTGATTGATGATTTGGGAGGAGGTGGGATTGAAGAGTGTAGTTCTCTGAGTGAAGCTAGGGGAATGGTTGAGCTTTGGGAGAAATTTGTTGATGATGTCTTTGGTCAATTATTAGGGAGATAGGCTTTGGAGGAGAGAGCCTGCGTGTGATACGAAAATGAGAGTGGACTTGTAGTGTATTGAGGTGTCGTAATACGTAGTTTGACTGCGTGTATGTTGGTGGGGTTTAGACGTAGTCTTACTACGTGCTTAAGGAACGACTAGGTAGGCGAATTGCTGAATTGCGAAAGGGGAAGGGGCTGACACAGGAGGTGTTTGCTGAGAATACTGATTATTCTGTCGAATTTATTAGTTTTGTTGAGAGGGGGATCAATGGGCCTTCTATCGAGGGTCTGGAACGTTTTGCTAAGGCTTTAGAGGTTGAGGTGAAGGAACTCTTTGACTTTGGAGGTTAGCTATGGAAACGAGGTCTTTTTGGGCAGGGAGTTTAGGTGATTTTCTGGGAACTGCAGATGACGAGATTGTTGGGGTTTTGGCAACCAAGGTGTCTAAGTTGCATGTTGGGGATGAGAGGAAGCAGGTTGAGGCTTGGGAAGAGCAGATTAGGATTCTCAAGGTGGCTGGTGCAGGTTTGGATAACGAGGAGGCGTTAGGGGTTTTGATTGAGTTGCCCCTTACTCGTCTAGGAAAGCGTATCGATGTTATTTTGACGTCGCCTCAAGGAGTTATTTGTATTGAGTTTAAGGTTGGGGGAGATAGCTATTTGTCGGCAGATAAGGTGCAGGCTGAAGATTACGCTCTTTGTTTAAAGGCGTTTCATGAGGCATCGCATGATGCTCCGATTTATCCTGTTCTTTGTGCCACGGAGGCTAAGGCGAGTGCCTTGGAATTTGAGATGGTTGACGAGGTGAACACGCTTTGGTGCACTAATAGGGAGACTCTAAGAGATGCTATTGAGTTGGTGTTGGAGCAGCCGAGCATGGTTCAGGGGATGTGTTGGGAGACGTATGATCAGGCCCGCTATAATCCAACTCCGAATATTGTGGATGCGGCTAAGCATATTTATGCGAAGCATGGGGTTGAGGAGATTGGTAGAACTGATGCTTCAAAGGAGGATCTTGAAAAGGCATCGGTAGCTGTGGCTCAGATTATTTTTGATGCTAAAAAGAAAGGTGACCATGTTGTTTGCTTTGTTTCTGGGGAGCCGGGAGCTGGAAAAACCTTGTTGGGGTTAGATTTGGTGTTTTGTAAAGGAACTAGTAGTAAGTTACCTCCTAGGGCCCTGTTGAGTGGTAATCGACCATTGGTGAAGGTGCTAAGGGAGGCTATCGCTCGTGATTCTGTGAAAAGAACAGGGCAGAAAAAAAAGGATGCTGAGAGAGAGGCGTTTCAGGCATTGCAGCATTTGTTGGGTTATTTGAAAGAGCACCTTGAAGGTAATAGTGGGCCGCCTCCTGAGAATGTTATTGTATTCGACGAAGCTCAGCGGGCGTGGGATGCGGCTACTGGTAAGAAATTACTGGATAGGAATGCCTCAGAGCCTGAGATTCTTTTGGATATTCTTGGGCGGAAGGAATGGGCCTGTTTGGTTTGTTTAGTTGGGCCAGGTCAGGAGATTAATACTGGAGAAGTTGGGATGTCATTGTGGGATGAGGCTTTGAATGGAGCCGTGAAGTGGAGGGCGGTGGCCGCTCCGGTTGTGGAGCAGGATTTGTTGGGGGAGGGATATGCGGTTGTATTTCGAGAGGAGCTTTATTTGCCCTCTCAACTGAGGTCCTACAAGAACAGCCTACATGGCCAGTGGGTGAAGGCGTTGTTGAATGGAGATATCCAGCTAGCAGGCGAGATTGCTAAGAGAATGCCGAGGCCTCCAGCATTGCTATCTAGGTCTTTCAAGGAGACGAGGGAGTATTTGAAGGCACGGTCAAAGGGGAATCAACGCGTTGGGTTGTTGGCTAGCTCTGGGGCGAAGCGTTTGATTGCTGATGGGATACCTCCGTCTCCTATGTCGAATGAGCTAGATAGGGTTGCTCATTGGTTTTTGAATGACCCTGATGATTTTCGATCCTCTAACGGGCTGGAGATTCCTTTGTCGGAGTATGTTTGCCAAGGTTTAGAGATTGATTTCGTGGGGCTCTGTTGGGGATATGATTTGCTATGGGAGAATGGTGGTTGGGCTGGCAAGAAGATGTCGTCTCCGAAGTGGCAAGCGATTCGTAAGGAAGATGCAAGGCTGTTTAAACTTAATACTTATAGGGTGTTGCTAACGAGGGCTAGATCTGGGTTGATTATCTATGTTCCTGAGGGTGCGGAGGCGGACTCCAGCCGCGCTCCTGCTGCGATGGATCGGGTGTGTGAGCAGTTGCTAGATGCAGGGTGTAAGAGGTTAGGTGATGAAAGCTCGTTTTGTAAGTAAACTGGGAATCTTCCCCAACTTACTCTTGGTTTTAAGTTTTTCTTACCTCATTTTTTTTCCTTTTGTGCTGCGAGTTGGCAGTGTGTTTTTAGGTTGATAATCAATAAATGCTTGGCATCTAAGTTTCTGATTTCTCGGAATTCACGAAGAATAAATCAAAAATAAAGGACCGCCACCTTTTAGAGATCACGCACCAACCGAGAGCTTCTTCAGAAAAATAAGCGTAAAAAAAGTAAGCGATTTTTCTACATATAGCTAGCTATATGTAGAAAAATTTCCTGAAGCAGTCGCCTGCTCAACACCACCGCGATGTTTTATGGCACTATGAATATCATGAGGCAATAATTGCAGTGTTCCAGAATTAGTTGCAGAATCATAATCCGCTACATGATGCCAGACAGTAACACCTGACACGTGCGTGTGATTTAATTTTTTTTCAGCTTTTTTGTAATCCTTTTTTTCGAAATGTAACTTAGCTAAGTTTGCTTGTAATCTCTATGGTTTTGGATAACTACCTGATGATTTAGGCTTTTAGCATAAAGCATTTAGTACGTAAACAGCTATTGATGATAGCCTAAGTACTAAAAGCTTTATGCTAAAGGCTATTTTATTGAGAATAAAACAGAAATTGAAATTAACAAAGCAATA
>JAVCKV010417761.1:0-12553 GCA_032274145.1 Herpochondria borealis | reverse complement strand
CTCCACGTAGGAATATACTGATTCCCACAAAAGCTACGTGAAAGGTCGGCCCCCATCATCGCTAATTCTCTAAGTAAATGTATTCTAGCATTGCCCCTTTGTGTCTTATGTGACATGATGGGGGCTGATCTTCTCATAGTCTATTGCCCCCAACATTCTCGTTGCGGTGTGATTAGCTCGTTGCCAGTGTAGCTCGAACCCTAATTATGAGAGAAGATCAAAAACAACATCCAACAACCCCAACAACCAACAAAGTGCTATATCCAACGAACGCTCATAAAACAAAATGGATCACCTTCCATTTATACTTAATTAGTGCTCAACACAGCCTTGCGAAGAATGCAGATCAACGAGAAGACAGGAAGTTCTCAATTTCTAAAGCAGGGCAAATGCGTGGATAGCATGCCTCGAAATTGGCACAGTGCACGGCCTTTGATAACGTTACTCGTAATACGAGGCAGCTAGCTTCGACAGCAGTGTGTGTTTGCTCCACCTGTTGTCTCTTCCCTTGCCGAAGTCATGCACTACTTCAACCACGCAGCAGCTGGCTATGGGTGTTGTGATCCACCCGATTGCAGTGGCGAAATCAAACCAAGCCTCTTCCGCCCCGCCTGATGCTCCAACAATCTCACCTCGTGTGCCACGTTGGAGTTCTTCGCCGCCGCGGGCTGCAAGACCAACCAGATGGAGCTGGGCGACATACTCCTAGGATATGCCATTGTTGGCGTTGGCCGTTGCGACACACCAGATGCTAGTTCGAGGACCTCCTCGTTTGAATGCTGGGATGTCGAGCTGGATGCTTGGTCATGGCCACGTGTTGGTACCCTACGGAAACTACTCCCATCCGACGTGTCCAACAACCACAACAACACCAATCGCATCGAGTCATCACCTGGGCGCCTACGGATACAGTTCCAACTATTGCGACTGCTCAACAGAGGTCGGCCATGGAACCTTTGCCTGTCGAACACCACAGCCGCGGAGCGGGGAACTGATGATTGACCGCGCCACCGAACAAGTTTGTACTGGTACGATTCACCCAGATGCCATGACAGACCAGGAACGACCAGTGCTCCCCCAGCAGCTCTCATCCATACAAGAAGAACGCCCAATGGAATGTCCTCCCCTGATCGAAACGGCCCGACAATTCATGTATTATATGGACCAACAACACTGCGATCCGTCTTCCTTCTCCTATTGGGAAGGCGGCGTCTATGGATGCAATCTACCCAATTCGACCATTTCCCTAACCGCAGTCACTAGTACGAAACGCGACACATTTGAAGCGGATTGTTGGGGCTGGATCGACAACGACAAGGAGCTGCCGACTTGTACAGTGCCAGTGATTGACTCTTGTGCCGAACACGGCTTCCTCCAGGCGTGTTTCCTTCACACTAATGGGACCTTCTTTAACTCCCAATCCACGCGAATCACTAGGTTTTGCAACGATCACAAAAAGCTGGAGAGGTTTGAATGTTTGGACCGACAAATCCTGGAAACGCAAGGTCAGCACGTGTGGTGCCAAGGCCAGGTTGGCAGCATTGGAACGTTCCAGGACCCAGTCTGTCCGTCAGAACCCATTCGGCACTGCAGCGATCTTTCGGCATACGGACTGGTTGGTTGCAACTGCTGGGCGGATAGGTTTACATGTCCTTGTTTTAGAAGTGCCATGGAGTGTTTGCCGGCGAGTAGATGTGACTGGTCGAATGGGGGTAGGGGTATCAGATGTGAGCCTTTGGGAGGTGTGACGGAGTACCCACAAAGTTGGTGCAAGGGAGTTATTGACCATAACGATACATCACTGCCAACTACAGCACCCTCCAGCGTAGCCCCAACACAAGGGTCACTGGAGCCAACGGAGACAGGAACACTCGAAAGTCCACCAACGATGGGTGAATCCAGTCAATGCAATAGTCGTGGTTGTCCTACGACAGGTATAGGTGTCGTCATGGTTGCCCTCTTTTTTGCGGCGCGATAGTGAGATAGTCACGTATGTTGGTGAGCTCCAATGATGATTTGACAACGCCTGGCTACTCTTTCCGTGCCTCCACTCATGAAGGTCGCGTTGGGGAGGGCACGGATGTTGCATCTGCTGATACGTGTGTTGGGGTTGGTGTTCCTGTCGAAGCATCTGTGGATATAATTCTTGATTTGTCATTGGTGGGGACAGTAAGCTTCTGTTCTGTGGCCACACACAAGCCCCTGCCTTTGTTACTCCGAACCCATCTCTCGCCTACTCTCTTGTTGTTCTGTCCCATCCCAGCGATCAATCTCTGTTGCAATCAATCGATAAGAAGTTGTTTGCTGCATCATCCGCCAGTACCGCACTGCTGTCACACGTGGTCACTACTACTACGTGTACTACTACTACTTCATATTCTAACAACCAAGCAACAATAACAACATCATCATGTGTACTGCACATTCTGGGATGATGGCACTTGCCATGATGAGTACATTATCATCACTCGGCGTCGTTTCCGCTCAAACAACAGCAGTACCCAAGATTCCACACTTTTTCTTTGCCAGTCAGAGCAACATGGAGGGCATTGTGGAAAATGAACGAGGTGCACCTCGTCTCAATGATACACTGGATATTCTATTGGATGACGACGGAGATGTTTCCAATCAACTCTTTACGTGGTTAAAAACTGTCGAAAGCAATCCCGAGACGAGCAATGAACGGTATCAAACCATGACTGACGAATTGATGAAAATGAAGAATTAGGGATTGTTGGGACTAAACTTTCGTCAACCACTCGATTCCGTCGATTGTTCGTTTCATCAAATCTTGAATTATATTGACTATCGTACGGGACACGAGGAACCAACCGTCGTGGCGGACTATGCCAATCTGTCCCCCTACGCTTCGTGTGGTTTAGTGATTGGCCCGGAACTCATGTTTGGTCACACACTATCACAAACCTCCAATCAACAGCTTTTCTCCACTTTCAAAATGGCATCCGGTGGTTCGTAACTTCGCAAGAATTGGAGTCAACAACGTGGTACCTTTTTGGGCGAAGTGACAAAACAAATTTCGGGACTCGACGCGGATACGTCCTCGTGGAATGCCATTGTATGGTTTCAATGCGAAAATGATGCCTTTTCACGGACATCGGCCAACAACTATTTGAATGACCTTGACGGCATTTATGGATTCGTTGCGGACTGAAATCTTGGCTCACGATCCGACTCAATTTACAACAAAGAAGGATATACCCATTGCCATTATTCAAGTGGGGTGTTGGACTCAATTTGGACTCTCCGAGGAAGAGTTTGGACCCGTCATTGCACAAGCCCAACGAGACTTTGTGGATACCGATGGCAATGCCGTACTGGTGGAAACATCCGATTTGTCGTGCAGCTTTCATTACGATGATGCCTCGCAACTCATTATTGGGTACACGTACCGTACGGCACAAGCCTTGGCACTGTTGCTTCCAACAACAACCTTGGTACCTTCTACAATACCCTCGTCGACACCCTCTGCGGCTCGCAGCAAACATCCATCCTCGACGCCATCCCTGTCCCCATCCACGAGTCCCAGTCAAACACCCACGCTCCTACCATCCTCCCAACCGTCCTCCTTTCCTTCTCGGACACCTGTCGCAGGTGCCCCCGACTTTTTTCGAGTTCCTCATTTTCTCTTTTTGGGGCAGAGCAACATGGAGAGTCAAGTGGAAAGTTCCATTGGTGATCCACCCTTCAACATGACACTCACGACAATTTTGGACAATCCATCGGGCATTGACCAAGATGAGATTGAGGATCTCACGGATCTCTTTGCCACGATTGAATCCAATCCATTGACACCTCGCAGTGTCTATGAAAGCACGGCGACACAATTGGTGGAGTATACGATATCAGGCAAGATTCAGCCAACTTTCGTCAGTCTTTATCTGGTGTCGAATGTTCCTTTACGAGTATCGCAACGAGCCCGACGAATCTCCTCTAGTCTTGGCACAAGATGCACCACTGAGTCCCTATGCGGAATGTGGACAAGTGTTTGGACCCGAATTGCTCTTTGGACATGTGCTCAAGCTTGACTTGGGATGTACGCGACAGAGTATTGTTAAATTTGCCTCGGGTGGTTCCGAATTGGTCCAACAATGGAGTGCCGACCGTGGAGCCTTCTTTGGTGAATGAAGTGAATTCTCTCAATCCATCCAATGAAGAATGGTCGGCCATTGTGTGGTTTCAAGGTGAAAATGATGCCTTTAGCCAAACCAATACTGAAAACTATCTCGAGGACTTGATCACAATAATGACCTCCTTGCGTCAAGAAATGTTTGATGCCGATCAAACCACCTTTTCCTCACCTGCAGCCATTCCAGTGGCCATTGTCGAACTGGGATGTTGGATTCAACAAGAAGCTACTTTGGCACAACATTGATTCAAGCACAACGAGACTTTGTGGCGGCCGATGATGGAAATGCCGTCTTGGTCCCGACCGACGACTTGTCCTGTCACTTTCATTTGGACGATGCATCGCAACTCATTATTGGACACCACGTGGCGACCACTCTAGCGCCATTGTTAAAGGCAGCAGCTGTTGATGATTCAACGAGCAATGCACCAGTCACTGCCTCACCAGTGACACTTGCACCGGTCGACGAGCCCAGTTCGTCTCCGTCCTACTCCAAGATTCCTAGTTCGTCGCCGATTCCAATCCTTCGAGTGCACCCGTGAGTCCAGCTCCTGTTACGTCTGCTCCAGTAACGGCAGCACCAGTCAGTTCAGCTCCGGTATCAACAGCTCCGGTTACTGAGCCTCCCAGTACAGCAGCACCAGTCACAAAGGCTCCATCGAGCAGTAGCGATCCTACATCGAACCCCAGTTCGGGTCCCTCCGACTCCAAGATTCCTAGTTCGTCGCCGTCTACTCCGTCCATTGCTCCGATCGCCAACGCCCCATCTGCGGCACCCATTGGCGACCCAACGTTGGCTCCATCCCACTCGGCAAAACCCAGCACTGCACCATCTAGTACTCCTTCCATTGCTCCCGTGAGCCCAGCTCCAGTCACCAACGCCCCAGTCAGTCCAGCTCCAGTATCAAAAGCTCCCGTTACACTGGCACCAGTCACGGATGCTCCGTCAGGCAGTGTGGCGCGCCTACAGCAAACACGGAACCCAGTTCGTCTCCCTCCGACTCGAGAATTCCGAGTTCATCGCCCTCGACCAATCCTAGTGATGCACCAGTGAGCCTATCCCCAGTCACCAACGCTCCTGTCGTGAGTCCAGCACCCGTCAGCCCAGCTCCAGTATCACAAGCTCCTATTACACCAGCTCCCATCACGGAGGCTCCGGTAACGGATGCACCTTTCAGCCCAGCACCAGTATCAGAAGCTCCCGTCACGGAGGCTCCCGTTTCTCCCGCCCCGATCACTTCTTCACCCGTGACACCTGCACCTATTTCAAAGGCGCCCGTTACAGACGCTCCCGTTTCTGCAGCACCGATTACTCCTGAGCCTATGGCCGCACCTAGTGAAGCCCCAGCAAAGGTTGGCGATACAACTTCCCCGGTCGAGGTAATGCCTACTGAGGCACCTGTTACGGGAGTGACATCATCACCGGTTGTGGACAACAAACCAGATACTACAAGAGCACCAGTGACTGCCCCTCCGATTACAGAGGCACCAGTTTCGCTTGCTCCTGCAACCACTGCTCCTGTCACACCCAGTCCAGTTACTGCCGCACCACTGACTGCTGCTCCAGCCGTGCCGACGAACGGGCCTGTGGAAGGCATCCCAGTTTCGGATGCGCCTGTCACACGTGCTCCTGTTACCGCTCAACCAGCGACGGGGGTAAACAGAGAGACCGGATCGCCAGTCTCCAATGCTCCGGTCGCGCCAGCCATTCCACTGGTTCCAAAGCTCGCACAAACGCCGACTCGAAAACCCACAGCGAAACCAACGCGAGCGCCTCCTACTCCTAGACCAACAACTAGAGTACCGCCTACTGCAAGACCTACAAGAAAGCCCACTCCGCTTCCTTCGCGAAGGCCAACTCCACCACTTAGTTGAAGAGGATACCTCCCGTCCCGACTGCGTTCACATTGCGAATGTCTTGCTGAATCAGTTGTTTCACGGCCTCGTCGTCCATCTGCCTAACCGCTTCGTGAACTTCTGTGATCCCTTCGAAGTTGAGGTCAGCATCCGCCATTGTAAGAGCAACACCTGTGTTGTGATCCATAATGGAAGCAGCTTACTGCTCTTGGCGACGAAGATGGAGAGGACGAAGATGGAGAGGACGAAGATGGAGAGGAGCGAGAAGGAAGGATCTTCGCTCGAACTTTGATCCTCCAAGCGATACATACCGGGGCGCAAGAAGCCCGACGCTGCTCTTACGTTCCATGACTCCTCCCATGACCAATATCCAGTTAAGATGTGTGGGTTCCGCACTAGTGATTCATTCAAGAGCGGGCCCCCAACGTCTTGTCCAGGAAGCAAGTTTTTTGGAAGGCAACACTCGCGTCAGCATGCACTGCGAACGAATGAACGACTGACTGCGCAAAAGGGTCCGTGCTGTGTTTAGTGTTGTCGATCATCAGTACGGAAGGATCGCTTGTTGTTGGTGTGTTCCAATTTAAATTGTTGAGCACTGTGGCACCCCACGACATCATGAAGTTCTGCAATTCGCGGCATCAAACAAATAGCAACGGACTCAGTAACCATTGTTGGGTTGCCTGAATTGACTGGGCTTGAAAGGGCTGTGCTGGCTCTTGGCCAGAAGGATTCACAGTTGCATGGCCCGACTGTTGATCAATCATGTGAGCGTCACTTTGCTCGTCGTTACTGCTGTTGGAAGAGCCATCGGTTCCTGGAAGCGTTGCACCACCAGTGCTGTCGTTCCCTGCAGGATCTTGTGGCCCAGCAAACGTGCCTGGTTCGCCATTGCACTCGGACTCACGACGATGGAGGTTCACTTCCCCCTCTTTGGCGGCTGGCTTTCTGTTGTCGAAGTACCCAGCACTTTCCTCAACAGTTTCACCTGGATCAGACTCAAATATCGAGGCTAGTTCCTAATCAATATCGAACGCTTCTGGGAAAATGGGTTGAGCTTCTCCTGTCTCAGCTAGATGAAGCAAATTCGCTGGAGGGAGATTTCGATGCGGTCCAATATGCTGTGGCCCCCTCCATTATTCCTCTTGCGATTCCTGTCAGAGAACTTGGTTTGCAAATGAGCTCGTATGTCACGGGTGGGTGCATCGATGGTCTCGCCGCCAGTCTGCCGTCTCTCAATTCTTCCCTTTCCCTTTACGATTTCGATAATCTCGTCGACAAGAGCCCTTCTTATTGCTGACTTTTCTGGGGCCCTGAAATATCGGTCCTTTCGCTCGCTGATCAAACATAACACCTCTCTGGAGAATCGGAGGGGGGCCCCTTGCCGTACAAGTAAATCCACTCTTCTTGATTTGCCATGGTGATGAGGTGGTGATTGTATTATGGCCGATTCAGGGAGGGGCTTTGAGAAGATACCTTCATTCTGCCTCCGCAACGTCGGAAAGAACACAATGAATGATATTGGATTTGCACTTTTGAAGATGCCATCCACACGGCAAGCCGAAAGGAACTTGGAGATGCGTATATCTTTACTCCGACATTCATCTAATCTGAGCCGGAAGGAATATTGCTGAAAGTGGAAAATGCCATATTCCCTCCGGAACAAAGTGCAGGCAAATCAAAAGTTCCATATTCCCTAACGCACGACTATAGATGTTGTGACGCGACGGCCGAATTACATCATTGCACTAGTCTAAATATTGGGATCCTTCTTCTGACCTTTTCGCATCATGTTGGGGTGGCCCAAAAAGAGCTATTTCAGAATGGACAGCCTCTTGACACGGTCCGACACTACCGGAACCATTCCGTCCGTACGTGCTTGGTCCAACAAGGATACTCCTCAACAGAGAAGGTGGATAGTATGCCATTTCATATTTCATCGTTTCGACTGAAAGACCCAGGCAACGCGTCTTTGAAGGCATCATTTTCAACGGACAACTGCTAGCTAGCATAGACTGACTCCAAACGCTTTAGTGGCCCCATGGCCCTTGTAGATGCAACCTGCGGTTTCAAATCAAAAGAACAAGATGCATTCTTTACATGCAATCTATACCCGAACAACCACAACACATCTTATGGTAATATACTGGGAGCGATCTCAATTTCGACTGCTGGAATCGGACCACAATTATGGTGAGTAAAACGCTTTGCAATAGCGAGCGAATGAATACAAGGCACTGCGACTCATCTACAGAAGGATAGAAGGTATGGTTGCAAATTCACGCATGACGCAACTTTTTGCAACATGGCTGCAAGTTCCTATACTGCTACAACTTGGGAAATTCCGCGAACTTGAAATGGATCGTCTCGACGATGCATTACAGCTTACAACATATTTTGGACTTGTCCTCCTCGAAGCATCCAATTCAACGACAGGCAGTCCGTCCAATTGCCAAACTAGCACTCAAAGCCATTGAGCAGATTCACCTCAGAGGATAACGTGGTGGGTCTCGGTAGATGTATTTTGCAGCAAATGCAAGGCATGCAGCAATTCTAGGAGGGTCGGAAGCAAACAACAACAACAGCAGTAGCGACGACGTTGCGTGTGATGTAGAGGTGGACAATAAGGCCATGACACTTTATGCCAAGGGCGACTTTCCGTAACAGTGTGTTGGCGCTCTTTTAACGTCTACTCAGCAAGACTGTTCCGCTCTATAGGCACACAAAATCAAGGCTTATTCTTTGCAAGATTGGTGAAATCTACATTATGCAAGGTAAGCTATCCCCGAGACTCTGAATGGTTAATGCTGGTTACTACTCCTAGTGTTATATCATGAATGGTAGTAGTATCGGAATAGTACTGTCGAGAGGGCATTCAAGAATCACTGTACGTAGTCTCAAGGTGCTGGCCAAGAAGTTGGTGTGGTTGTATCAGCAGCCAGCCCACACCACAGTTGGTACATGTCCAACTAGCTAGCTGTGCAGCCAGCTAGTTTGGTGGCCGACTACCATGTATGAAATATTCGAGGCGCTGGATGCGTACCGCAAATTGAATGCTATTTCTTCTCAAGGAAGCCTAGCTAGACCCAGAATCGGATCTCTAGCAGAAGAAATCCCAAAAGATATCGAGTTGCAACATAATTATCCCCGAAGCAGCGCTCCCTCAGTTTAGCGTATCAGGTCAAGAATAATAGTTTTAGTAATGAAGGACGTAGCTGTGGTCTGGCACTGTAAAGTATTTATGAATCAGCAACTATATACAAACACCAAAATCGAAGTAGTTAGTAGCAAACGCTTGGCTGAAAAGTTGCATGAAGGCGAGAAGGCATGCCAAGGTTGAGATCTGCATTGTACTGTTGGGGAGTTTGTTTTGTTTGTTGGTGGTATTGCTATTTATTTGTGAGGAGAGTACGTGTGGTGAGTGAGTTTGCGAGCTAGAGGCTCTGCGGTTCCGTGGCTTGGGCAGTCTTCTTTTTTCTAAGCAGGATGACCCCTTTCTGTCACTTGTGACACTTTGCCCGCGAGGTTTATGTCCAGTAATATGTGTCTCTGAGCAGGATGCCCCCTTTTTGTCAGTTGTGACCTTGTGACCGCAAGGTTGGTGTCTCTGTAGCTAGACTGGAGGAAGTTGAATGGTGGATTGCTTCAAGGGGATTTCATCGGTGGCATCTAGACTACTGGCCTAGGATGCATCTGAGAGCAAGATTCAGCTTTAATTATTTTAATGCTTTTATTTTAATAGATATCGGCCAAATGGAAGGACGCACCTTTCTCATCAACTTGGAGCGCAGTGACCAGCAAAGTGAGTCTCTGGGTTGTTGGTCCACAGCATCGACGCTCTACCTAGGCTTGGTCCTTTGGTCTTTAGAGGAGTATTCAAAACTTGATAGCATGCCCACAGATTACATCCCAGTCTACTTGCTGCTCCAAGAGTCCGGCAACTCCCCAAGAATCAACGCGACGACTGTATCCCACCCGCTTATACTTGAGGCGTAGCTAAAATCGTAGACAGTCCCAGGATGTTCTCGTCCTTGCCATTTTCATGGTCCCACCTCTTTCAGTACCACGTCCATATAAGGAGGCTTACGATGTACTAACGGTAGTGTCCACGGGATGGTAGAGAAATACCATCTGCCGCGACAAGACAAATGTTGGAGCTTTAAACGCAGCAATAGGAAGTTGTGTTGCAGCCACCAGTGCTGTGCGGGGAAAGTTCAGGCGTGACAAATAGTTATGAAACCATTGATAGTTTTTTTTTTGGAGGAATGCCTGCTCCACCATGTATGGAGTTCGTGTTTTTAAAAGGAGCTGACGGGCGGGCGGGCAGTGTGCATTGGATCTCGAGTAGGGTGCATACAAACAAGCAACACCTGGATGTCATTGCGGGGCTAGACCCGCCAACAGCTGTGTATGCACACGGCATCGCGACTAACTACCACATGATGCACGAAGCAGCCGACGGCGTGACCTAATGTAGTACCCTCATATACTGAAAGACGCCCTAACGTAACCTCTGTCCATCCGTCACGTTTGTTTTACCAATCTTGAATACTAGAGTGCATATGTGCAACGCCTGGCTATGGATGCCATCGTAGGAGCAGAAGAACGTGCGTGCGTTAGCACGAATAGGAAGAAACGAGTGTGAGCCGGCGTTAGCCACCCACCAGTTGTTGTATACTAACATGTCCTTTTATTCGGAGCTTCTATTAGACACATATTTTTAACAGTTTTCGCCGATGGACCTGTTTGTGAGCTTTTGCAAAAACAAAAGAACTGAATGTCAGCAGTGCTACACCTACTTCCTGCCTCTTCCCATAAGTCCCAGTTGCTGTACAGCGCTCCTCAAATCGCTGATAATCGGACCTGTGCTACACTACAATATGCGTGGTCCCCATGCATCATGCCCTCTTTTGATGCACTTAATGAGCGAGATCACCTTGTTGCCAACTATGACGCTTCGGCAACAAGACGTTTTCAGTATGCAAATATCTCTTTGTCTCGTAGCTAGTACTCTACTAGCGAAGCAAGGCAGCCACAAAGCCTACTGGTTGATTTATTGTTGAGCCTGCTAGCAGCAGTAGAACATTCATATATCCGACATGGCGCTAGCGTTTTATTTATCGATCGGTTCCGAATACCCTGAATGAATCTACTGTTTCGTCTCGAGTTAATAATACTTCAAAGCACGATATGATAGTAGTGGTACGTAGAATTAAGTACGTATTACATCTGTGCCATAGCAATAAGGCAATGGCAAAAGCCAACACACCTTCGCAACGTCCAATATTCGTTATGGATCACACCCATGGAGAGATACTATACACATGGCCGTCGTGTCCGGGTCGTATTTGAAATTGTAACTGCTGTTATTATTACATGGACAGTCGTATAGAGATTTGAGAGAGCCTTATTGTGTTGGGTATCGTTCTCTTCTTGTTTGAAAAAGCACGATCTGAGCGACTGTACTGTTCGGCCGAGACGCGGTGGTGGTGGCCGATGAATGAATCGTGAGATCGGGGGTGTTGATCTCAGGCGGTGGTTTTACTTTACTCTTGATTTGATAGTATATATATATGCTTCTGTGCAAAAACTTGGCTGCACTATCACCATGTGCTGTCCAAATGATAATGATGATACAATGTGCAGCTAGTTGCGCTCTTGCAAAATGGATGGCCAACAGCAAAAGGGTCAAGAAGTCATGATGAAAATCCTCTCGACGAACGAGCCTGCCTCTCCACAGCCCTATACTGGTGTACGCAGTCTCATTCCACGAATGATGCATACATGTCTTGTGTATGCGGTTGCTGAGAAGATTCACCATGCTCAGTCTTCTGTGCAGAACACACAGTACGCCGCTTCCGACGATTCCCCTTCATCATCATCATTATCATTATATAATGCCATATGGGTCATCCTTGGTGATCACTTGTTGTTACGACGGACGACTGATCGTTGACACGACGCGTTCGTTCGTTCGTTGCGCGTCATGGCTGGTGTACATATACCAACATGCATGAATGTATGTATGCATGTCTTTTGCGGTATATGAAGTAAGTTGGCGACTGCCGCTGAGATTCCGCGCGCAAGTCTCGATTTGTCATGCCTGCCTCCCGTAGAGTCAGTCAGTCAATTCAGCAGCTCCCCCCGAAGAAAAGTATACGGAAAGAGCGTCACCACCATCATGGCGCGAGCGTTGGAAGCAGTGAAGGGGGAGCCCTGTGGAGCTTCCTGTCGTCGCCATCTCCATTCGGCAACTTCAATTCTTGCAACTCTTCTTTCTTGAACAGGGGGGGGGGGGTTGATTGCTCTCTCCCCATCTCTCAGGTTGTGTCTCTTTGTCATCGTGCATCGTCATTCTGAATTCATGGCTGAGATTTGTACTCTACCCAGTATTACTGTACTGTGAAATGTGCAGTAAATTATGATGTCACAGTGACGCACCTACGAGCGTTCTTCCCTCAACACCTATTACCGTCATTACCGATCTCACTCCTACAGAAAAACATACCAGAAATACGTAGGCGGAGCCGCTGGAACCGTTGGAACATTCCA
>JAVCKV010417650.1:0-11426 GCA_032274145.1 Herpochondria borealis | reverse complement strand
AAGGTGAACAGCTCACAGAATATCTTTTTTACCTGAAGAAGATGAGGCGGTGATACTAGACGCTGTATTTTGAAACATAAAGTGAATTGAATATAAACTGAAGAGCCACCTTGCCATCAACCGCTTCAGTGCCAATGGAAGGCTATTCGTCCCCTGATATACTTTATTACTAAGGTGCCGAGGCGCAGATCTGCAATTTACACTTAAGGGTGCATTTAACCCGAGGCCGCAAGGTCCGGGTTGAAATAACTCATAGTTGGGATCCAGAAAATAAATTGTACCGATACGCGGAGACGTGGATATCCCAGTTAGTATTCGGGGCGCGAGCTCTATTTAGATTTCCATGGCTTCGATAGGGCTGCCTTGACACCCGACGCCACAGCGTGGTGGTCATGTGGTCTTTTAGCTACTTGCAGCTGTATAACGTGCGTCCCTTGCGTCTTGCGCGAGTAAAAAGGGACAGACTGTAGAGTAAATCTCGGGTGCTTTGGCGCGTTTCACGGTAAATTCCTATAAAGTGCCTAGAATAAATTGGCATGTGGTACATGCACCGAAGTGCGATTGGTGTGACCCACATTGGCGTTATATGCCCAAACTTTTCCAGCATACAGTGTGTATCTTATCTGCGTATATAAAATACCTTAAACCCGTGCCTTACTGTACATTGCCGCATAGTCCGGGCTCAGCGTTGAAACCTGTGTTTATTTCACCCCTACGAGGCACGGCTACCTCATTAGTACACGTGCATTGGGATGCAGGTATAAGGTGGGATTACAGGGAATTTTTGCATGTTCCCGGGGCGGTTCTCTACCGTCGGATGTCCATCCATCACCCATAGTGCAAGATTGCACCACATCCCCCTGCTTTCAAAAGTGCTCTGTCCTCTCGCGAATTTCATTTGAAAACCTAACGCATCTCACGATGGTTTCGTATTTATCTGGAATCGCCCTTTCCGCCGGATTGACTCCTTATCAATTGGAGAACGCTGAGGCTCCTTGGCGTTTTTCAGATCACGAATTCCTTTTGACTAAAATTACATCCTATTTAATAAATTTATTCATTGCATCAATAAATTTAATTTAATGATTCAAAATTCGGTGGTATATTTTTCGCTTAAAGCAGTAGACTTAATGGTTCTCTTGGATAATAATTTTTAATATTATATGACCATGTTATGGTGATAAGCCTACCACCTTATATTAGCATATATTGTAGCCTCGAAGGTAGTCGTGCGAGGGCACGTGTAGTTGATTTTTGTTACACAAGCTGCGCTCCCACCTCTCTACTCGCCCGCACAATTGAAGTAACTTCCCTTCCCATATTCGTCCCACGAGCTGTAGCGCCATACGTAAGTTACAATTTTCCTGGTCCTCATCCTAGAGCATCTTGTAACTATTCTTTGGTGACCATCAGCCATTGTCTGCCGAGCCTGTCGTGTTCCACCACCCTTTCCGAGACAGTTATTCTCCTCAGTCACCGCTTTGAGCCCGTTGTGCTCCCCCGTCCTCCTCCTCGCGACCATCGTTCGTCTCTTTTCCCCGGGTATTCTTTAGTGCGTCCACGCCCCATCTCTGCAACTTTATCTCTACCGTCCCGTCCTTTGCCTTCCCTACAGTTCACCATGCTCACTTAGCTGTCTCCCAAGCCTTACTCTCCTGTCGTATCGACTCTTCAGTCGTAAAAAAATGTTATTATTATGAAACTTTACATAAAGTTTTATTGGAAATATGAATTTTTCTGCTGAGTAACTCTTGAAGTGGAGTAATTCTATTTCACAGAAAACTTTCTGTCGCTACGTATACCACAATTAAAGTATGTTTAATAGTGGCGCTCCGTACATTATGTACACGCACCCGCGATTTATGACGATTATCAAATGATATCTGCAGGTTTGAGGAGAGCTTCTTGTTTCCACGGTGATATTTCTAAACTTTATGTGGTCAATTTCAATTAAGAGAAATTGTAAATGAGTTCAGATATAATGTCAATAGTTCACGCTAGCTTGAATGAATTTGTGAAAAATCAGAACCTAGTGGGTACCAACGATTTTTCATCAGGCCATTTACAAAGTTTTTTTATTATGTATTCAGTTGAAGAGACCACGGCTTCATAATATCAAATTTTTGTTTAACTTATTCTTTCTCATTTATTGACGAACTTAATGCTTGTACGCAACATTTTCTAGGTTTTTATTTATATTATACCTTATCTGTTTGAAACAAAAATAATTTTATTAAGTTTTCTATATTATGAAATAGTATTTCACAATTTAACAAATCCCTTCGATCGGATAACGACCGTCTCATTAATACGCACATCAATTATTCCATGCATCACTACTAACATGTTTTGATTAAACGCTGAAACCTATTCATATACCCAAGTTTAATTTGAGATAGTTTATAGATGTATTAAAGTCTTTCTAGTTTTGAAAGAAATTGACGATAGATTGATTGTGCACGTCTTTAAATTAAATTAAATTTTATTTTCATACTGATATTCTAACACGAAGAAAGGCAGCTCTGGAGGTATTCTAATATGACAAAAAACTTTGGTGAAGATGATGCACTAGCGACTTTCATGAAAGGGACATTAATTTTGAAACAAATCATCAGCTTCACTCCTAACACCTACGACCAAAAAGACTCTCTCTATCACCCTACTTGCTTGAATTTTTAGTTACCGCACAAAGCCATCGTGAGTTCAAGACCGACCGAGTAGACAGTATCCCCCGGAGAAAGTGTGAACACACGATCAGGGCTGCCGGCAATCTCCCGGAGACCATTCTTATTCGGCCTGTTTCCGACACCAACAGCAAACACCCTTCCTCCAGCAGATTCGAAAAGCGACGTACGAAGACCAGGATCCGCTCCAATCGAGTTGGTCCCGCTGCCAATGACAACAATAGCAGTCTTCGGCGGTGTGCGCCTCACATCCCGACTCAGTGCCTGTGCAATACAGTAGTTCATTCCAGCCGTGATAAAGGTGCCAGTCTTTCCGTCCGGCCAGGCTGCGCTAACCTCCTTACGGAAGGTAGAAACGTCATTCGTCATCGGTATGATGGCAGACGCAGTCGTCGAGTACTGCACAGCCGCCAGAGAGACACGCGAGCCTTTGCGCGAGCCGAGACGGTTTGCGATGTTGTCCACAAGTTTCTGGCCCGTTCCAAAGAACTGAATCGGGACCCCCGCGCTACTGTCGAGAGCGAAACAGATTTTGATGTTGCAGCGTGGTCCCTGTGCAAAAACCTGCACGGTGAGGGAGGCAAGAGCCAAAGCGAGGAAGACGAAACGCTGCATTTTCGAAGTGGTTGAAGCGGTTGAGGTGAGAAAGGGTTTTTAGTGTTGGTTGATTGAGTGGATGTGGAGAGAAAGTGAGAAAGTGAGAAAGAGAGTGGAGACATTCAATTAAGTAGAAGTTGTTCGGATGCAGTCACTTAATACTTTCTGTAACATTTTTTTGAGTGAATTGACGGCATCGCATTATTGATGATCATTTAAAGAATTCATTACAAGTTTGATACTCGTTCGTTTTCAGTGCATATCTGTACTCTAGGAAGATGATAAGAATGAAAGGCGATCATGAAAAGTGGCTCTTGAATTGACAAGAATGGGTGGAATGACGTAGGAAAAATCAAAGCAGGTAAAAAAGTTGCGATGAGCTCGAAGATCAATTCAGCAATTCAACGAGGTCTGTGCTATGTATTGGGTGTTGCGATAGGTGCGCGTAAAATTTTCGGCTGACGCCGTGACACCTGGGTCACGCACGTCACTTGTGTGTAAAGAGGGACAGAGGCCAACATCCACGACAGGGGAAGAGCTGCCTGCGAAGTAAGGGTTTGCGCTGCTGGATATCACTTCGCTCTGCATGATTTACAATGTTTCACATGTTGAGTTCATTCACATTTTTTTTTTTTTTTTGATCTGGCAACGAGATGCGAGCACGTTCTCATAAATTATTTCTGCCAGCCACGCCGGTACGTGGTCAGTACGCCAGGGGCCTTTTTGAACTATAACTATATCATTGTACTCCATGCTGGAACCTGCACATGCTTGCAGGAAAAATTGACAAAACTGACCGTTTCATGGAAAGCTTTGCAGAAATAATAAATGGAACTAAGAAGACGATGAGCCTTTTAATTTTACTTAAAAATTTAAGAAAGATATCGTAGACAATGACTGGTAGGATTGAACTATGCGTGAGCAATATTTTAGTACCGCGCGCCGCAAAAAGAAGTCATTGCAATAAGGCCAAAGGAACTGGCTTACAGACAGTGAACAATGGCTCTAATATGCATGAGGGGCAGAAAGTATTACTGCTGTACCAAAGCATCAACTTTAATAACTAATCTTGAGCCTGTGATGGTACTTTGCTAAATCTAACGGGCGTTGCCCCACGAACGCCCACCACGCCAGAAACCAGGGCGCTGTGGCTTTCCACCTTTAATGTCACAAATCTTGACCACCATCTCCTCAACAACACGCTGCAGCGCAAGCACATCGAGAAAGCTGTCCACTCTGAACACACGGTCCTTCCTGAACCCAGCGAGCGCGAAGACCAATTTTTCATTCACCGTCCCCGCCGCAACAACACTGAGCTCTCCGCCACGCCAGCGGAACATCTCCGCGCGCCACAGAGCGTTACGACCAGTAGTGGTGAGGCCGTCGGAAAGTAGGACAATCTTGTTCGCCTCACGGGGGCGCTGGCGAAGCTGCGAAGAGCAGAGTGCAATACCCTCTGCGGTAGCACTCCCGCCACCGAGCTGCGCCTCGTTGTTGACGGTGAGGATGAACTTCGCAGAGTCTCCTGTGAGCGGGCTCGTCAGTTTGCGATACGTTGCGTATTGAACAGCGGCAAACTCGGCCGGCTCGTCAACACCGATAACGGAAGCAACGTCCAACACAAAGTTCTTCTGGTTTGTGAATGCCACCGGTGACATTGCATCACTACCGTCCATCGCAAAGCAAATGTTTGCATTGCATCCGCCCAGCGCGGCGATCTTCGCCTTCAACGCAGTCACCGTAGTAGCCGGCAGTCGAGCCGAGATTGCGGGCACGGCAAGCGCAAGAGTTCGAGAGGTAAGCAGAGCCAGACCAAGAATGGCTGCGAGCATAGTGGAAGAAGAACGCATGTTGATATTGAAAACTTTAGATCTTTTTTTACCTCTGCTCTTTTTCCTGCTTGAAAAATAAGGAAAGAAAAAAAGAGAGGAAAAGAAGAACGTAGGGGGTAGAAGTTTTGTTCCTAGAAATGCAGAATTGTTTCGATGTTGTAGAAATAGTCGAACTGCAATGTCCTTCTTGAGCAAATGGAACGAATAGAAATGGCAGATCGATTTCAAAGAAAACTAACTTTCAGATTTACATACGTATAGGAGTTGTTCATTTTCGTCTGTTCCACGCACAGAGCTGCATTTGCTAACAATACAGCACGGTCTGCGTAACTCACAGAAAGGGCTAAACAACTTTTGAAATTAAATACTCTGAAGCGAGATGTACAACAACTGTCAACAGATTCTGGGGCCACCTTTCCGTCTCGAAGCCACGAGTTAAATTACCTGATATTTATTTTGGGAGCAATTTGTTAGCACAGTATTGAACGACAATTTCATTCAATGCAAGTGTACTGCACAGCAAGTCCCTCTTCACACTATGCACACGTACAGGTACTATATTTCTATTGAACAATTCAAACCAGGCTACGTTCGTGTACAGGATGCCCGTTCAATTCAAGAATACTACTTCGGATGACAGAATGTTACAGTTGATTTGTCCTTCTTCCAAGATTCTTTTCAAAAGAAAATCCCTACAGTTAATACGACATTTTAACTAAAACAGTAGAAATTTTCGGATGAACTTGCAGCTTCAAGTGTGTAAACATCTCAAATATTTTTAGTAAGCCACCAAGACATTGTTATCGTCTTGTTGTACACTACAACAGCACAAGAGGAATTCTTTTAAGTTTTTAACAATGCAGGAGAATCATGTTGTACTTTGCGAGAACGATGCAGATTTGGTATTCTGGTCTTCTTGTAATTCGGAGTAGACGATCATTTTTCTGGGCTGTACTTAAAGGGCAACCCATCATGACTTAACTTTAATATATAGCACTTTTTTGGCTGTGAACGATAGAATTTATTCCAAAAGCTCAGCATGAAACTATCGAAGATAAATTTCTTCTGTTTGAATACAGTACTGAACACGATGACGCGAAACGTAGATATCCTTTGTTTAAATAAAAAAATAAGTTATTGTGAAAAACGCAATTGTATCTGTGGCTAGATTTATTTTTGCTAAAAGGGAGGTCTGAAATATTATCGTCCAATATTCAAAAACTGACCATTAAACTTAAACTTAAATCTGCTTTGCGCGGATTCGATGTCTTTGGTTTTGCCCAATGCAACCCTCGCTTGCAATACAATTTTTTTAGTTTCTTCACCAATCACTTTGTGAGACCATTTGAGAATTCAATTTCGACAGATACAGGCTACGTTACAGTATATCCTGTTATCGGAGAAACTAGAAATTCAAGTCAGCATCATACGGACGCTTATCTGGAATATTGGCTTGAGAAATTACAAATCCGCTCAGCAACTTTAAACGTTGTTTAAATCATAGATTATTTTAAAGAAATGTAAAACGCATTAGATCCCCCTGTCAAAGAAAATCATTCATTTTACATTTCTCATTCAAAATATGAGAAACATCTCTTTGTTATACGATCAAAAGTTTTATTGTATCTACCTAAAACAACTTGAAAATTGAAATTTTGTTTCTCAGTCCAGCAATTCACCCTGCGCAATGAGAATCAGAGCAACTACTGCCTCCGTTCTGCTTCCTCCATTTATACAATTCATACAATATTTACTGTATCGCTTGAAGTTTTGTAAGACTTGAAAATATTCTGTCGAAAAGCGGATATTCAGAAAATGAAACTAAAAATATTTTTTAATAAAGTAGAAGAAAGGCTACGATAGAGCCAAACCAGGCAAGGAGTAACCCAACAGACGTGTACGCCTAATTTCTTCTCAAATGTGGTGCTTAATGTAACTATTTGTGCTGCCAAAAAATAAAAATTATCGTACTGAGCGGTTTTATGTCTAAATATTTAGATGAAAGGCAAAGGAAATTGCAGCGAGGCGGGGAAAGATTGACTCTTTCAGGAAAACATGGAACAGAGTCCTTGTGGTGTCCTTTATTCTCTGTTCCCGTCAGGAAGAGCAATCATAGTTCTTGGTACGTCACACGCAGAGATGTTGAGCCTTTGAGAAACTGGTATATGTGTTAATTTACTGCTTCTAAACGATTGATTTCAGTAACAGCGGAAACGCAGAGTGATAAAAACTTGAAGCAAAAGCGCTGAGAAAATCCATGCCTATTCGCATCCTTGCTATGTTAGCCCAGACATTTCAACTAAGTAAACACCCCTTACATCTGATTGACGATGACTTACTTACTAAATAATTGTAAATTAATCAAAAGAGCATTTCGCTTTAGCACTTTACCGACATTGCTTTCGTAGTAATGATCAGTCTCACCAAAGACTATCACCTCTGAATTATCTTAATCCATAATTAGGCTTGAAATAGAGAGGGTCAGTTTACTGGTGAGTGCGCATTGGACAAACGGAGAGCGATTGATTTTGGTAAAATATTAAATAATACATATGTAATCACTCGAAACCACCTCCAATGTCTACAGTGCAGGATACATCTTCAGAAAGTACTGTGGGATGGCTGATAATCTCATATATTGACGAAGAAATGCTGGAGACTGCAACGATTTTAGTACCCGTCGTAAATATAGAAGTTGAAGGATAGATTAATTCCGGAAGAAAAGGTACACAATTTCAATCAACAGGTAAGCAGTGTAGCGCCGTACAAAATTGCGCTTTCTTCTTCCAATCATGCGAAACTGCCTGTGTGTGCCACGCTGAATGCTTGCAGCATCATCTACTCGGTATTTCACCAACTGACTAGTTCGGATTAATTATACTGTTTAATCAAACTATGTAATTAATTTATTGTTACCCTTTCGGCTCTGCTTTAATCCTTCGGCATAGGCATCGTGCTGAAACCCATGCTGCAGATTGAACGGAATCGTCGAGAAGGCCACTGCTCTTACCTCCCAATCCCCTAGTATATTCCATCTTTTTGCTTTTAAGCGCATAGCCTATCGCTTAGTAAAATTGAGGGTAATCAAACCCGGCCGTCAAGATCTACCACGTGCTGCAAGCGATTTTGCCCGTCGTATTTTAAATTATTGTGTTACAAATCATTTGAGATATGTATCAAATGAAGATTCACAATAAATTACATGAAACATACATACATGTACATACAGGCACATACATGTTGCATGAAGAGCAAGAACAGAGTGTAAGAATTGTTATCTTATATCAGATATGAGTGGTGCAGTAGTAACCAAGTACACTGTACCAATGCCACATTAGTGCTTCAAAATCTAATGTGTTCATCTTTTCGCATATCTACTACAAAATTACATCTCTATGCTCAGTATTTCTTGCAGATGTCCAGGACGAGCTCCTCGATGTTGGCCTGCAGACCCAGTACATCGAAGAAGTTGGTCACCTCAAACACATGGTCAAACCTGCCACCGGCAATCTTCAGAAGCTTGTCCTCGTCCGGCTTACCGGCAGACACAACTGCAACAACTCCGCCAATCTTACGGAAGAGATTGGCACGGCGCACAGCGCTGCTACCAACGTTGGCCTTCCCGTCGCCGAGGAGCACGATCTTGTTGGCGTCGAATGGGCGGCGCCACAGCTGCGAGAAGCAGTAGTTGATACCGCCGGTGACGAATGAGCGCCCCTTGCGCTGCTTAGTGTGCAGCACCTTCTCGATGAACTTGGCGTTGTCGACGGTGAGCGGCGTGATACGGGAGGTGGCGGTGGAGTACTGAACGGCAGCGAGCTCAGCAACCTCATCCACACCGACGATGGATGCGACGTCGAGGACAAAGTTCTTCTGGTTGGTGAACTCGGTGGGCGACATGGAGCCGGATCCATCAATTGCGAAGCAGATGTTTGCGTTACATCCTCCTGCGGCTACGAGACGGTCCTGGATTTCCTGAGCCTTCGTTTTAGCAATGCGCGAATAGACAGGGAGATCTGTTGCAGAGGTAACGGCAACGACCAGAGCCAAAGAAACGAGAACAGTAGTGTATACCATGGCGTAGAGGTTGGTGGATGTTGAGCGTTTGAAGTTTACAATTCCTT
Organism: Herpochondria borealis; assembly: GCA_032274145.1. Lineage (NCBI taxonomy): Eukaryota > Rhodophyta > Florideophyceae > Ceramiales > Ceramiaceae > Herpochondria > Herpochondria borealis. Next base: position 2,189 of record JAVCKV010417650.1, on the reverse strand, counting down.
ACTGATTGGCAGTGTTGTTGGAGTTGAGAGTGGAAGAGGGAGGTTCTTGCAGTGTTGCGCCTCGCAGACTTTAAGTGGTTCTTTCAACCTGTGAATTCAGCGATGGGAAATTCTTTTTCGAAGCACATTTCTGCAAAGCATGCTGTCATCTGCGTTAGTATCTAGTACGTAAATAATACCTAGACGTTGCTGCCAGGGATGTTATCGTTCAAAATTCATGCGAACATAAGAAACCTACAATAAGATTTGAATTGTGGTTACAGTTGACCTAGGTGGAATTAGACGATTCGCGTATTACAATGTCATCCATTCTCGTCATTTCAGGACTGCTTTACATGCGAAGGTACTTATTTTTCATAATGTCACGCTGTGGTTGCACCTACAGCGTCGCCAATGCTTTAGTAGTTGCTGCAACTCGTCTGCTATTTCATTTACATCTCTCCCGGGGACATGAATTTATTGTGGCAACTAGTCACATACTTAATAAGAGGAGGCGTGCATACGAAGACAAAGATGGCAGACAAGTACTATTCATCAAACCTGAAAAAGCAGTGTGTGATTCGAAAGACCGTTTACGCAAGATTTGTTTCCAGCAGTATGGCATGTTTTGAGTTATGAATGAATGGTTCACATGCAAGCAGAACTTACATATTCCCCTAGAAGATACACGGTATGCAGGAATATTTAAGTACGTGAAGTACCAAACCTTGTACGTAAATCGTGTAAAGTTCTGCCAAATCAGACGGTTTGGGTTACATCAATGCAATTTTTAACTTTCTGGAAGCTCTATGACCAGCACGGACGTCTAATTTCTCTCTAACAATGGCTTGTATATATATATGATTAGATATGAACGCCTATGCTGCCACGTCCCACATGTTTGTCAAAGTAGATTTATTTATTACATGATTTGTAGATTGTAGTAATAACTTAAGAAATACAAATCTACCAAACAGAATTGTACGCTCAAGCAAGTTCAATGATCTAATAGTGCAATACATTCTCTATGAGCTGAATTCTAGTGCAATACATTCTCTATGAGCTGAATTCTTTTACAGTAGGGGACAGCATGTTACGAGAATCTTCTTCATCTTCAATTCATGCCATCCTTTCCAAATTTGTAAAGAATATTTTTTCGAAATTCACATGTAGTATATCATCGCAGTGGAAAAAATGGTGAATAGATTGCGAGCTACTTACGTAAACAGTAGGATGTGGGATTCAAGTGGTATCTCAAGCTCCTGTGATATTCATGAGGGCTCCGGACATAGAGAAACCATGACTATGAAAGAGGTTTAAGTTGCCGCCACCATCCCCGTTGGGAAACAAGTAACTCACGAAGACAGCTAGTCTTGAGAGAAACTGGAATTTGTAACAGTTTGCATTTCCTGTTGTCATTCAATAATTTCGTCAACAATACCGTCGGGTGATCGTGAATTGAAACAAAATGACGGTCACCGCTTACTACTCGCGTGCAAATGTTCTATTTCCAGAGCGGTTGTTTTGGTTGTGACGTCTGTCAATCTCGTAATTACCCTCCACTTGGGACGTCAGTAAACTGGAAGTAGATTCATTACACACAGACAACACTTTTTTGAAACTGTTCAGGCGAGAGGTCTGGACGGCTTCGGCTAACTATAAAAGCGGATCGACTAACTCCGCCGAAGTCTTTTCTCTCTTCATACTCACCACAAAGTACACTCACGAAATTCAATCAAAAATGGCTGCTTCAAGGCTCTTCACTCTCTTTGCCGCAACCTTCGTGGCCACTGTTCTGTCGACCCATGTGCTTCAGCACGGCCAGGATTGCACCCACCGCCCTAATGGGTGCAGATCGGGGCTCGCCTGTGATGGGCGTGGTGCCACCAAAAGATGCATCGCGTACAAACAAGCCGGCATGGAGTGCCGCCTCAATGAGCCGTTCTGGATCTGCCAACCGGGTCTGACGTGCGAGGATTCTACATGCAGGATCCCGCGCGGTGGTGTGTGCACTAACAACCGTGACGACTGTGCTACTGGCCTCTCCTGCGATGGCCGTGGGTCTACCAAGCGCTGCATCGTGTACAAGCAAGCAGGAATGGAGTGCCGTATCAAGGAGCCGTTCTGGATCTGCCAGCCGGGGCTGACGTGTGATAGCGAGGTGTGCAAGATCCCTGTCGGTGGTTCATGCATATCCTCTCCGACTCAAT
>JAVCKV010417539.1:0-12558 GCA_032274145.1 Herpochondria borealis | reverse complement strand
CACTTCCTGCAGCACAAGTTGCTCACGCTCTTCCTAACCATGCGTTGACCCAACCTCAACCATCACACTACACCACACCTCCTCACCCAGAAAATGCATTAGTAGCGGGCCCTCCGCAATCCCATCTTTCTGCAGCGCATTCTCTCCCCGTCGAGTCCCCCATATCGAAAAAGAACGCTATGTCCTCTTCCCCAATGTCCAAGAAGTCTCCAGTCCTCGCACCGTTTGTGTGCGACTACGCGGGCTGTGGCAAGTCGTTCGGGAAAAAGTTTAATCTCAAAGCTCATAAGCGGGTTCACACCGGTGATCAACCGTTTGCATGTAGCTTCCCGACGTGCAACAAGCGTTTCAAATGGAAGTCGAGCCTCACCTTTCATGAAGGTCTGCACCTTAACGCTCCCGACGAACCTCCGACTCCGGCAACGACGACCGACCTTGCCGCGGCGGCCGCGGCGGCCGCGGCGGCCGCGGCGGCGACGACGATGGTCGTTGCCAGTCAACCACCGAAGAAATCTGGGAAGGTTTAGCCTGACATTACGCTACAGTTTCTCGAGTCTCCTTATCTCAATTGTAAAGCACTGCCCTCTAAATTTTATCACCACTGTCCACTGCCACGCTATCCCGTATCCCGCATCCGTTGCCTGTTTCGTCCTCTTGGGGTCAGAGCGGCCTACGTCAATGAAATTTCTACTCGACAAGACTCGAAAATTATCCTAGATTATCCACGTGGTCCTTCCTGGCTGCATGACCCTCCTGTTCAGGTGTATCCCCTTTTTCCGTACATAACTGAGTTCCACTGTACCAGTGGTTACCCCCTTTAGCGGATAATAATAGACCGCCGCTGGAGAGAGAGCATCCGCTGTACTATATCACGGCATTGGATCGTAAGGAACGACCTCAACTACCTCCTCTACTTGAAGTTGTGCAATATCAATGACTACAAACCAGTGAACTACATTACCTCCAGAACAGTCGAAATGCCAGCCCAAGTGCAGCAAGAACCTAGGTCTCGTCTAAATATTGCAGTCCTTCAAGGAAAACTCGAGTAATGACACTGCGCACTACACTTCGCACCCGCCTTCTCTAATTCTTACGCAACCTGTACTCATTTCTTTGCTACCAGAAGGGCAGAATAATGAGACGGCAACCATTCTTATCTTTACAAATCATCTGCTACGACGTGCTGCTACCTTCGTATGACTCAGTCCGACTGATCGCTTCCCGCGCCTTCTGAAACACCCCGTTCGAAACTGCTACTCGGAATGCGTACCCACCACGCGAGCTCTTCAGCTCCACCTTCGAGCACCACACGCTCCCAAGCTTCACGATCGCGTCCAGTTGCTCCCCGATGTCCGCCTTCGTCCACTTCTTCGGGTGCACAGCCGCCACCTTGTTCACCAACAACCCCCACCCCATCGCCGTCCGCTTCTCCTCGCGTAGCACCGCGCTCACCGAGTCCATCGTCACCGGCAGCTTGCTCAGCAGCGACCGGTGCGACTTGCTTTCTTGCTCCACCTTCACAGCGTGTGCATCGCGGTTCACTTCCCGTGCACGCACACGCGCCAGCAGTGCCTTCGGGATGCACTCCGACCCCCCGCCCTGGCCTTCTGAGGATGCCTCCGCAGTGGACCTGGGTTCTGCGGCCGCGTGTGCGGCTCCGGCCGCAGGTGTGGGCACAGGTGTGGGTGCGCCCTGGGCAAGGGGCTTGGCCCCACCTGCCTTCGTTGCGGCCATCACCTTGGCGCGCGACCCCACCGACGTCAACGGGCCGCATGGCACCTCACGCACGTCCTCCTCCAAGTTGAATTTCGGGTGCCACAAAGTTTCGCTCCCGTGCACCAGCTCCTGTTTCTGCAGGAACCTCGCGTGGCTCCGCCTCACGTGCTCCACCAGCCGCTTGTGCAACAGCGACTTGCGCAGTCGCCCGCTCGACTCGGCGCCCTCCTCCGGCGCGTCCAACTGGATGACCAGCTTGTCGGCCAGCCGCTTCCCGACGGCGTGCTCGTTCGTCGTCACCGAAATCCCCTCCGGAATCAGGCGCACCAGCTGCGACAGACACCGAAGCGTCAGCTTCCGCCGCGTGCTCTTCTCCACGATCTCGCGCACCGCCGTCACCGTCGACCGCACCTGTCGCGTGCGCAGCAACGGCATTGCTGTCTCGATCGATGATAGCGTGTCCAGCAGCAGCACGTACGACGACGGTAGCAGTGACCGGTCGTACAGCAGCGCCTCTGCACCGGGCAGATGCACGCAGGTCGCTGTTGTCGCCTGCTCCGGCTTCGCTGTCGCCGTGCTCGTCGGAGCGGGCTTGCTTGGCGTTTGTAGGTTGAGCGGGCGCAGGGTGAAGCTGGGCGTTGCCTGCTCTTTCAGGCGGCGTGCCTCACGCTCTTTGCGGATGATTTCCGCCAGCCGCCACTTTTTCTTGGTTTGCTGCACGCTCTCCTGCGGCGGCTTGGGCTGCGCATCGGCCGCCTGGGCATCGGCTGCTTGCGCGTCGGCCGGGCGCGAGTCCTGCCACGGCTCAGTCACCGAGTCCTTCGAGACTTCCATTCGCGTGTCGTCAGCCGCCGTCCCTCTGGACAGGTCTTGTCCCGCCACGGGAGCCGCCGCCAGCACGCCGTGCTTCTTCTGCCCGGAGAGGCGCAGACGTGTCGCGGGGGTCAACGGCGCCACTGCGGCCGCGCCCAACCGAGTTGTTGCGGCGCGCTTGCGCGCGGCGGCAGCGGGCACAGACGCATGTGGCAGCGGGGTCAAGGGCGTCGGAGTCTTTGCGGCAGGCGCGTGGGCGGCTGCGTGGAGGGTCTTCTGGCGCTTGCACGGCGGGTCGTCGTGGGCAAGGGAGGAGCGCGCCTTGCGGACGCGGTCACTCAGGAGGGCGGTGATGGGCTGCTGCTGGGGCCTTGTGGATGAGAGCGGTCGCTTCATGGCGCGAGACTTGATGATAGGATAGATTTGTAAAATTCGAAAAGAGTACGAGCTGCTGGAGAAATAGGTCTGAGAGTGTTGTAGGTTGAGTGAGTTGTTGGAGAAATGGGGTAGTGGGAGTGGGAGTGGGATGAGGTGCATGGGGATGGAGATGGTGGGAGAGCGGAGGCCGAGGCGGAGGTGTATGACGGCAATGGTAATACTCGGAGCCTTACGAGTAGGAGATGTATATGGGTAGAAGCGTTTTCCCGCGAAAATTTCGAAACAGTATGTGCTCGTGCTCACGGTTGGTACGGTATCGTAGGAGCACATGGTCATTTTACCCAGGGTAGAAAGGGTAAAAATGCACAGGCGCTGATTGGGTAAAGGTGCTCGGACGTAAAAAAATAACTGGCTGTCGTGGGTCGCAACTGGTCCGGGCGTAAAAAATGATTGATGGAGAATCGCCGGTAGGGGAACGTACTGTAAGCAACGCGGAGACTTGCTCGCGGCCGTCGCGGCTGTTTATGCGTGACGACGTCACGAGCGTTGATCTAAGCAGTTTAACCCTGAAAGTGTAACGCAAATGAAATTTTAAAAAAAACCCACGGTTGAACGTGGCCTCGCAGTGTCGACCGTCGTTAACGAGGTTGGTCCGCGCTGTGATCGTACATTAAAACGAGAGGAGGTGCAAAATTTAAGGATAATAATTGAGAAATACTCAACACGGCCTCCCACGCGGAAAGTCAGGTTTTCGAGGGGAGCGGCAACGGGCTGTACGCTGCACAAAAGGCCGCGCGAACATCACCGTCGCGACGAAAGAGACCAAGCACGCAGAACCTCATCTCGACGAAGCGTGCAAACCCGGACGCACCTTTCTTCTTCTTGAAAGGAGACCCATGCACCCGCTACATCGCACAACGCACAGAAAAGGCTAAACACGCGCCCGAAGAACATCTGTTCCCTACAGAACCGCTCAGAACAACATCACGGGACCGTCGTTTCCGCCTTCTGCAGCTGCCCCTCTACCGCAGCACCGTTGCCATCTTCTGCCTCCTCCAATGCGATTAATTGTGAATGGAGCAAAAGTACAATGCCGCGATTATACTTCGTCACTCTCTGCTGAAAATTCAAAACTAGACACAAACAAACCGTTGTTTTTCTCTACCACCGCACCTTTAAACAGCCGTACGCCTTCAAAGACTCTCTTTTCAACTGATGCCGATTTACAACACCACCCTCCTGTCTGCCGCAAATTTCAACCGCCATTTCCCTCAAACGACGCTGCCAACCAAAATATCTCCTGTACACCACCAATGGTCCGCAAAGTCATGCAAATTTACCGCCGGTACTCTATTTCACCGCAAATATCGACTGATGCTACTGTCCGCAGCCAAATATATTAAGAAAAGCCTCTCATCACTTTTTCCCGATAAACTGCAGAATATGTTCATCACTGGCCTATTATACCGCTTCATTTTTGCAAAAACTACCCCATAATCGCCTATGAGCCATATATTTCAATACCTGCCCTTCTGCACCGCTGTAAATGGAAAGTAATGTCCCAACGCACCAGTGGGCCTCTTTTGTGATGCTTTATGCACCTGATTTGTCCACAGCCGATATTAGACGCTACAGCGTACAAAAATGCCTAGCTCAAGACGGTTCTGCACCGCTACAAAACCAATTCTGATCACGACCGCAAAATCACCGAACCACCGCTCCATTGGGACAGTGAAAGCCGCAGTGAACCCCACCCACCCGCTCCATGCCACTATCCTCAAGCACTGCTGCAGAGAGCTTCAGTTGAGCTGCAAACCCACTAATCCGCATCATACTGACAGCTGTCCTGTCCAAATACTGCAATGTAGCAGAGTTACAGAAGGAGCCGTGCGGTTGAATTTAGAGGGCGATCGCGGCAGCCCCTTTGCGTTACTTAATGGATGGTGTTCTGAAATGGGACTTTGGATCCGGAAAGGTTGGATACCCCCTCAAACCAGATGAGGTTGGGGCGATCCTATGTTTTATGTGACTCTGTAGTCACAAAAATCAACTACTGTAAAGTCACCGAAAGTAAAGGGGATGGGGGGGGGGTTGCACTAATCTCTCTCGGTATCAGAGCTTACAGTTGACTCACGGCACCTACTCGTTTCTCGAAGTCCAGCAAGGTCCGCCTCGACAGTACCTGAGTATAAAGAAGCCTTAAGCCACTTTATCACATGCAACATGAAACCAAGGCGTGAATTGGAAGAAAAACAAGTAGATTTGAGGATGTAAATCTAAAATATTAGGAAGGAAGGTTCGGGCGTTTTGGACACTAAGCCGGAGAGCTAACTTTTAAATTGAAGAATGTCCTCAAAGACAGTGAGGATGGGAGGATGAAGGCGCCCACAAGGGTGTCGGCCAAAGGTGTACTAAAATATCTGTGCTTATACCGGCAAGCACTGAGAAAAGGATACGAAGTTGATGGTCAAATAGAAAAGACATGGCCTGATCTGGCACGGGAAGGAGAGTGGATTGAAGATCATCTTATGGCTGCTGGAATTGAATTCATGGAATTCGATGACCATACGAAGGTGTTGTCTGGTGTATTCATAAATCAAGTTGTAAAAGTGCGAAACATCGCGGAAAAATAAAAACCGGTCTGTACGTGACAAAAGCCCGCCCACTGTGTTTAATGGTGCCTTTAATTTTCTTTGGGAACCGAAAAAGAAGAGTTTTAGGATGCTTCTTTTTAGTGATAAAAAAGAAACCAATGGGGCTTGATCGGAATCCTATAGCACCATCTGGAGTGATCCAGCGCGTTCCCTCCCGTTCAACCTACCGCGCCAACAACTCTTCAACGCGAGGTTCAACCAGTCTGCAGTGCAAAATCCGGCCTTGGAAAAAAAACCATGACTCCGTCGTTTTTACATCCTTCCGAACCCACGGACATCGCGGCCAACAACTGTCAAACCCCCGTCTCTAAGCCGCCCCAAGAATCTAAAAGAGCTATTCTGAATCAAAAATTAATAGTGCAGTGGTAGGCCGCCGCCCTGTGATCAATTAGATCTCGCCATGGAGAAGTTACGCCTTCCCTGCTGCACTCTCCCTCTTTTCGGGGCTTTCTGTGCAACATTTCTGTCCATCTTGTGGCTACGTCGGATCATCACGTTCCAACTGCATCTACAGGAAACTACAAAGTTCGTTAAGTTTCCACCTGACCATCTCGGCTTCCTTCCACCGTGCTACTGACTACACATTTCCAACCACCCGGCCCTTCCGACTTTACTTAACAACTAAAATTGTACGAAGATGCGCCTGGGATCCGGTATTGGGAGAGGACTTGGCCAAGTCCTAGGTTTTCTTCACCCGGGACCCACTCATCGGAACGAATCAATCCGGATCGTCGTTTGGCAGAAATTTTCAGAAAACTTCTACGCCCGCGATCCGGATGGGTCTCGCAGTTACAAATGGAGGTATTCAGGACTCTGACCCAACAATAGAGACTTCAGAGTGCAGACTGCAAGAAGTTCCTCAAGGCTACTGGTCTCATTAATCGATCCAACCCTACTGGTATGAAGAAGGAAATAAAGTCTCTGGCTATTGTGGTGGACATCGGCAAAACTTACAAATGCAAATAACGGTTCCGCGACTTGAGCCACGACGCGTGGGCACCAAAATTGGCTTTAGAGGGTTTTAATCAAGGAACCATAGTGGGCAACGGAATTTTGTATCGGAGGTGAGCGTCCAAGTTAGGGGCGAGTTGAAGAAAATGACGATGATCATTTCGACGGCATCGATGCCAGTTATGAAGATGTTTTTCGCATGGATGACGGCGGTGGTGATCCTCAATTCTCTGCATCCTTTGTATTCAACATGCCGCTAAATTCTAGTCCGGCAGAGCGTTAGGCTGCAACAAGAGGGGCCAGCACCATGCCGAATATTCGCCGAACTTCCGCTCCACGAACGAGCCCGGCTGGAAAGAGGGCTCTGCAGACGGCGCAGATCCGCCATGAGGGGGCCCAGTATAGTTTAACTCTTTCCGATCCTGTGTTTTTCTTCTAATTCTGCAGCTCCTACGGCCATGATTTACCCAGTCAATCCGTTCGTTACTGTCGCCGCAATCATCCATGTTGAAACAGATCTGCCTACTGAAGCAGCCAATCTGGTCGCTATTGACACCACTCCCAGTCCTCCCGCACTACTGCACGAAAATTTAGAACGACACGTTCATTTAGTTTTCCATGCTTTAAAGACTGTGATTCCTTCTATGTCTCAACATAATCCACTTCTGCCTGCCACGGAGCGGTCAATCCATTCATATTTCTGGCCCATACGTGATCATATGTGGTGCAAAAGACGTTGAATCATTCTGGGAAATTTCAATCGATTTGGCGGATACTGGTTATCCGACTAGAATTCTACAATTGCGCGTACCAGTAACCGGCGGAACGATCTCTACGGTCCAGTCCGCAAAAATGCATAATCGAGTAATCTACACGGTTTTGTTCAGCCCAATCAATGCTACTGATAATTACAGTGCCATGCAGTTGGCGCTTTGTTCCGGGATGGAGATTTATGGGCGCTTCTGCGCGATGTTCCACCGTCCAATGCCGGGCCCTCGGGCCGGCCTGCCACATGGCTTTCCGTACGGTTCTGAACATCTTGCGCTTTCGTACCCTCCTGTAAGGGGCCGGCACCTCACTAAACCTCACGCAGCCACACGTTCCGACCCATCCCATTTAAACCACCCTTACGGATGCCTTTAAGCCGCTTGCGCGGCATCCTCGAAAAGATACTGTAGAGCTCACACAAAGTGGTATTTAGCACGCCGCTTTACTGCAGGTCCTGTACAGTAAACCAACTAGGTAGCGATCGGTTCACCAAGTCTTTGGAACGAGTCTAAATACACGCGAGTGTTCCATTCCAAGCAACCGTCCAAACGGATTTCGAGCGGAATCAAAACTCATCGTGCCCCTGTGACTCTGCAATGTCACTCGGCCAAGCGGCTGCAAATCCAACCCCTGTGAAGGACATTTTTTCAATCACGTTCTTTGCAATATATCTTTGAGAAGATCTTTGCAACTCATCCGTCAGGCAGGTAACCTAAAACCTCTCACCGAAAACCTAAGTAAGGTCTTTGGTCTGTCTCAGGTTCCTGCAATAATCCCCCTTAACCCTTTCGGGTTCACACGTATCACTTCAAGCACTAGGCCTGAAAAGCCGACCATGTTGCTCGGCCCCGCCCCTACGGTACTGAAGCTCTCTGACCCTCACCCGGTCTCCCGATACTGCCAAACTTGCCTCCAGTTTCTTATTTCCGGTCACCTGGCCTCTACAATCTTGTTACAGTATCTGACTTCTCGTCTTCAACTTCCTTTCTTTGTCTCGGACCTCTGTCCCTCGGGCCATATTTCTGGGACTTCGGCGCTCACGCGCCTTCTCTACCACCCAAAGGCTACTCAGAAAGAGGTCTTTGAATTCTCTGCTCTGCAGCTACCTTCTTCTACCCTGTTACCTGTGTGGTGCTGCTTTTGCGCTCTCGCGCTTTTTTGGCTGGTTCTGCACGACATCATACAATTTTATCATGCGTTCCAGGTGGGCTCTGTTGCCCTATACCTCTGAACTATGCGCTGCATCTGTAGATTAACGCCCTATTTTTCATCCCGCGAGCCTCCAAAGAGGCCTTTTCGTGCCAGGTAATCTTTAAGTTCTGCGGCTTTTATACTGCTGACCATTTCACAGGAGCTCCTGTCTGCTCATCGCATTTTTTCACAACGGGACTCAACACCATGTTGAAAAACATACTTTAACCTCTTACAATAGTATTCACCTGCTCCAGTTTATTAAATCGTATCCCACGCTCCATTCAATTCCATCTGGCCTGCATCTGGCCGATGAGTCTCTCCACGTGATTTCTCATCGCCCCGTGAGCGTTTGCGATTTGCGAACATCTTCTTCTTTTTCTAGTTTTCCCTCTCTTCCGTGTCATACTATCAGCATTGACGGTATGCTTGACGGTTGATACAAAAAACGTCAACGAAAGATAAATGCCATCTCCAAGGTAATAGGGTAACTGCAACTCTTTTCTAGTAATTTTAAAGGTAACTTTTTGCATCAACTCCCCTGTACGAACACTCTAAATTGTTGGACTCTTGTCTAGAACATTCCTTTCATTACAACTTTCTGCAGAACCCAGAAATGTGTGCAAAAACCATCCCTCGCCATCTAACGTAGCTTCCAGAACTACTATAGGTTTCTTTTTATTTTCCTTTTGACTGTCCCAACAGCTTCATTAGTCAATTATTTCACATAAAATGTTAACAATTGATACTACAAAACATTTCAGGTAACCCACTGGATCCATTGATCGTAATTACACAGCAACGGTAACTCTCTTTCAGCGCTCGGAGGTACTCTGAAGCAAACGGGTCCTCTACAAGCTCGCAAAACTCTAGAAATAACTGTAACGCAGCTTCCATGCTCATCCGACAGTACTCATCAACGCTGCCGCCAACAGTATCTCTATCTAGAATACGCAGCGCGGCGACGGCACGCTGCAATATGTAGATTCCAATTTTATCAACGGCATTCATTCGACGAATTAATAGCTCTTTAGCGGCAGTGCCTTGAAGCACGCAGTCGAACTCACTCCGGGCATCCTAATACGCTTTTCGAGCACACTATCTAAATAAATTTCGTCAGTACGGAAGTAGTCCCTGTGCAATCGTTCCAAGCAGTCGTCGAAGTTTCGTGCCAGTTTCAGCGCCCGAGCCTGCTGGACGGGCTCAACCGCTGCATCCCAGAGTGGCTGGGGAACAACATTTGCGAGTACATTGCTTCGGATGGGCACTACCAAGGATTTCATATCTCAAGAGGACAATGACGAAGAGGAACTTGACAAAGAAGACAATCATGTGAGCGATCCGGCCGATATCGGGAGTCCCAATAGTCATCGATACCGAAACGTAGTGGCGCGCGGAAGAAAAGCATGTGTGGAAAGTGCCGGCACCTTTTTGATGTATTTATATCGCAGGCTAGTGCCGGGCCAATTAAAATGCAACAAGTGTCACAAATAGTGTTTGGAGGGGGCCCTATTCCGATCAGCGGTAGAAATGCTCTAATTTTAATGAACACTGGAGTACAGTACAGTACATTATGTGTTGTGCTGTACTTTACTGCAATGCACGACATTTTTCGCGGGAAAACAGTATCTAGACCTAGAAGGACGAGCTGTGCTACCTTTCATTGAGCAACGAGAGCTGCAAGTACAAACTTTCCTTGGTGTCTACAACGTTCAAGCATTGCCCGCCGTGCGCCCATGAGCATTGCCTGAAGAGTCGAAAATATGGCAGACACAATTTCCACCCACTAAGATGCGCCACATGTGGCCCCGTACCGGATCGTGCTGAAAGTGATACCGAAGCAGAAGGAGCCTCACACACTTATCCAAAACCTCCCTTGAGGGGAGTCCCTTCCTCTCTTCTAAAGAGGAAAGGCAGATACAGAAAGGCCGAAGCATCAAATTTGTTCACTTGATCGGAGGGGAGCATTGCTGGTCTATCGCACGTAATTTCGACCACATTCAGAGTACTGTATCCCCTCATCAATTTGTGTCGACTCTGATGACGTAAGTGTGATCTATGTGACGTCGTCGACAACACTCTGTGAATTCAATGCGGGATGGTTCCTCAGGTCCAACTCTTTCAAGAAGTCTTTACCCGACATCCACCACCAACCAGTTGCAGCCGATCTTTAGCTAACTTAAAGACCACACATCATAGATTCTGATCTCGCTGATGCGCTACGTAGACAAAGACGAGAACAACGTGCAAACAATCAACCATAGAGGAAGCAGACAGCAGGCGGAGCTTTTTTTTTAGAACGCAGTTTGTAGTACCCAAATAGGTTAGCCAGTGTTTCAGAGATATCGTCCAAGCAGTAGCAACTGACGAAAACAATGAGAGTAATTTAACACCGTCGACGTTTGCCGCCGTATTGATCCAAACCGAAGCGTTTTGACGCCACTCATCAAAACGCTTGGGTACGCTTGCGTATAGCACGGCGAACAGGGTGGCTGCCCAAATGCTCTTCACGTCGTTAAATGCGAACTGACTGGAGAGACCAGTGAAAAACAGGAGGCGATGAACCTCGCAGAGTTGGTTCCTTCTCAACACATGCGTTTAACAGCGGTTTTTGGGCGGTCTATCTCTTCGTAGTTTCTCTCTAACTATACTTATTGAGTCTTTATTCCAGCCCGCCTCAAGAAGTTGGGACCCCCAGAGTGTCAGGCGATGGCGATCACGTAGTTACCGTGGTCTTCAATGCTTGGAACATCTAACAGGGCGGGGTTAACCGGAACAATGGCAAGCCTCGGCTTGCTCGGCTACTACCACCCTGCTTCCAATTATAGTTGATTTGCAAAATGGTACACATGACAGTACCCCGACGGATATCCGTTTGATGTCGACTCTTACCGTGTAAAGAAAATCGGGGAACGAAGCAGGATGGGCTTCTCCTGATCGAGAACTTTGACGATATCGACGAATCTGGAGCGGATGAAGCAATCTCGACTTACTACTTTTCTCCCGGGTTTTGATGACGACGTTATGTCAAGGATCCTTCGCCATCTCAGTTCACAGCCGTGGGATGCAGACTTACACCGAAAGACTCTTCCGAATTCCCCAAGCGAAACCGGGTGAGAGCGATACCACGTGCTGGGCACAACAAGAAAGATGTTCGGGACAAACACAGCAATGGTTACTCGAAAAACGTTGAAGACCTCAAGCACCGTGTCAGTTCAGGCTCCCTTTTCTATGCAAATATGGCATTGACGGTCTAACTTGATCCGGCATGGACTGTGTTAGCGAGATGGCTGGCTGCATTCGTCGCGTAGGACCAGACCCCGGCATTCCCATCACGACGAGGCGTGCGGAGGGTGGCAAAGCAGGTCGAAGTGGTTTTCAATGTGTAGCAATGAGCTTTATTTCATCAACCGTTGTACCTACCACTTGTCATCTACTACTACCAGACTACTCCCCTCTTGTACTTGCTAGACCTTCCTTCAGATGGTTCCAGATCAGGCCGGTCCAGAATGAAAAGTCGTGAACAGTGAGCGAGTCAACTTAACCTCAAACCCCTCGAGGTTTCCGTTTTGCGGTCCTACTGCGCTATTGAGGAGTCAATACTCATGATCTGTCTCGGCTTAAAGGAGACGTGCCCCGTCACCTAGCGTACAGCCCAGCGCATATGCACCGTAGTGTACGCAGTACAGTATTAACGTGTGCCTTATCGCCGATAACGGGAAAGGAGAGTCCTATGATTCATCGAGCTCTCCTTTCTCGCTTCGCCGACGTTCATCGTTAATAAAAAGTGATCGCGTGCAAAGAGATTCAGACTGGAATGAAGCCGATCACCTTTTCACACAGAACCCACTTCAGATTTATGATAGATGAGCCCAAGGTAATCCGGAGCACATAGCCTGCTCATGGCATCTTGGACCTTCTTGACGAAGTACATCATCGACGACTGCCACAACCATCGTATAAACTGCATCCGTCGCAAGACATCATGTCAATTTTAATTGCCTTTACAAAACTCCTGCTACGACGTGCTGCTACCTTCGTATGACTCAGTCCGACTGATCGCTTCCCGCGCCTTCTGAAACACCCC
>JAVCKV010417428.1:0-12559 GCA_032274145.1 Herpochondria borealis | reverse complement strand
CTGCTGCTGTCGCGCGCTTACAGGCGGACTGGAAATCAGCCGCCGTTAGCCAGATCGAAAACTCCGTAAATATGAGTGTTTCGGTCCTTTATGATTCTCATCAAGATTGGCAACGCTTACAGTCGGTTATCAATGGCAGTGGCCAAATCAGTGAGTCTCGTCTTGAGGCTTTGTCCAAAGACGGCGCGCTTATGACCATCACTTATGGCGGCGATATTTCGCGCATGGCTAATGAGCTGTCTTATAAAGGCGTTACCTTTGAGCAGACAGAAGCCTACGGTCCTGTCCTGCGTCTATCGAGCCGCCGTTAGGTAGATACCATGTCGAGCCGCCAAATACCGCTCGATCTTTCACTGCGTCCCGATTACCGCGAAGCACGTTTCGTCAGCGCCCCGAGTAATAGCGAAGCTCGCGCGGCGCTCACGTGCGATTCCATATGGGCTAATGGGACGCTGGCTTTAATCGGCCCTAAAGGCTCGGGTAAAACTCATCTTGGACATTTATGGGCCACTCAAAGTAACGCGATAAATGTCTCCACTGATGATGACCTTTCAACATTAGGAGAATGGCGAAGCCGCGCGCTTTGGATTGATGGCGCTGACGCCGCCTCCGAACAGCTGCTCTTTGCCGTTATTAATATGGCCATGCGCGGAGAGGTCCCAGCTCTGTTATTAACCGCGCGCATTCCACCGTCTTTATGGAGTGTCGAGATACCCGATTTACGCTCCCGCCTTGGCGCAATGCAGGTCGCAAGAGTGTTAGAGCCAGAAGATGAACTGCTTGAAGCCATATATCGTAAACTGTTCCTCGATCGCGGGCTGATGGTTCAAGATAACCTCATCGCCTATCTCCTCTTGCGTCAAGACCGCAGTGTTGACGCCGCTTACGCCGTAGTGGATCGCCTCGATAAGCTTGCCGCGACTGAGAAAGTCAACGTCACGCGCGCCTTCGCGTCTAAGCGATTAGATGAGCAGGGCGAACTGTTTTAGATCTTTCGTTCTTTTTATGTTCTTTTTGCTTGCGCGAGCGGAACAAAATAAGTACATAAGAATCACGGCAGTCCGATAACAGCCGAAATTTTTATCAATGATCAAAGGGCTCTGGTCATTATCTAAGGAGTGTGAGATGGCTAAATCTCGTGGACCACTACAATTGGTAGAACAAGTGAAAGATTCGGACAAACAAGCGGCGCTCGACGCCGCGCTAAGCCAGATTGATCGGGCTTATGGCAAGGGCTCAGTGATGAAGCTTGGCGCCAAAGAGAGCATTGAAATTGACGCCATCCCAACGGGGTCACTAGGGCTGGATATCGCTCTAGGCATAGGCGGCTTACCGCGCGGACGCGTGGTTGAAATTTACGGCCCAGAATCCTCCGGTAAAACTACATTGTCACTACACTGCATTGCAGAGGCGCAAAAAGCGGGTGGCGTAGCAGCGTTTATTGACGCGGAACACGCTTTGGATCCAATTTACGCGGCCAAACTCGGCGTCGACGTGAATGAGCTTCTGATTTCACAGCCAGATACGGGTGAGCAAGCTCTAGAGATTGCCGATACGCTTGTGCGCTCTGGCGCGGTTAGCATTCTGGTCATCGATTCCGTGGCGGCTTTGACCCCGCGCGCTGAACTTGAAGGCGAAATGGGCGATAGCCTACCGGGTCTGCAAGCCCGCCTTATGAGCCAAGCTCTGCGTAAACTCACAGGCTCGATTTCAAAATCTGGCTGCATGGTGATCTTTATCAACCAAATCCGCATGAAAATTGGCGTGATGTACGGCTCTCCAGAGACTACAACAGGCGGGAATGCGCTGAAATTCTACTCGTCTGTGCGTCTTGATATCCGCCGTATTGGCGCGATTAAGCAGCGCGATGAGATTGTCGGCAACCAAACCCGCGTCAAAGTCGTCAAAAACAAAGTCGCACCGCCATTCCGTCAAGTTGAATTTGATATCATGTATGGCGAAGGCATTTCCAAAACGGGCGAACTTATCGATTTGGGCGTGAAGGCCGAAATCGTCGAAAAGTCTGGCTCTTGGTATAGTTATAACTCAGAGCGTCTTGGTCAAGGCCGTGAGAGCGTGCGTAAATTTCTAATCGAAAACCCTGATATCGCTGATGATATTGAGCGCCGCATTCGCGCTAATGAAGGCCTCATTGAGGAAGAATTGCTTGTTCCGAAAGAAGAGCAAAACGATGATGTTGTCACTGATATCAATGCAGGCGGCCTTGCGGGCTAGCTTTGCGGCTTATTAGACGCGAAAAACCCGGCGATTATCACACGCACCCGGGTTACATTGCGGCCATCACAGGCAGTATTCGCGCGCACATTGACGGGCTCGGCTGGACGCCGGATCGCATTATGGCGTCGTTTCATGGCCTTCCCCAAGAGGTCGTCGACAAAGGTGACCCGTATCAAATTCAATGTCTGGAGAGTGCACGTCTCATGAGAGAGTCTATGGGGATGGATGATAGCGAGTTCATGATTACCTTCCAATCGCGGTTCGGCCCCAAAGCGTGGCTCCAGCCCTATACAGACAAAACCCTAGAAGCCATGCCAGAGCAGGGCATGAAAAAGACCGTCGTCGTGACACCAGGGTTTACGAGTGATTGTCTTGAGACTTTGGAAGAGATTGCCATCGAAGCAGGCGAGGCGTTTAAAGAACATGGCGGAACGTATTTTAGTGTCGTGCCATGTTTAAATGATGACGCTGCACATATCGAACTGCTGGCAGACATTGCCAAGACAGACGGTATGTCAGGCTGGATATAAAGCGTTAACCGTATTGGCGGTTAAGCCCTTGTTAAGGGTTTTTCTTGGCATTCGCGTAAAGCTCTACCTCTAAATACCTCTTTAATGCCCGCGTGGGGCGCGGAAGAATGGGAATTGGGCTATGTCAGAGATTATTGGAACCGAGTTTAGTGAAGTTATTACGGGAACAGCTGGTGACGATACAATTACCGGACTTTCGGGTTATGACACAATGGACGGGGGCGAAGGCTCCGATGTTTACATTGTCACCCTTACGGATTTCCAAAACCGTTATGTAGATTTCTACGTCGATAGCGGCGCGTCGGGCACAGATACAATCCGCGCAGACGTCGCGGGCATTGATATTGGCATTGGTCACGGATTTAGCGCCGCGAGCAGCGGCATTGAAGCCATTGAAGGCCTTGGCGGCTCTCGCATTATTGGCGACAATGAAAACCAAGATTGGGACTTTACGGACGTTACGATTACGGGCGTTGACGTTCTTTTTGGGAATGGCGGCGCAGATCTCATCCGCGGTAGCGCGGCGGCTGATACAATTGATGGCGGTGATGATAATGATCAGCTTTACGGCGGACAGGGTCATGACACCCTATTCGGCAGTGCAGGTCATGATTCACTTTATGGTGAGAATGGCCGCGATACGCTTAATGGCGGCGAAGGTCATGACACACTCTATGGCGGCAATGCACGTGACTATCTTTTCGGCGGCGCGGGCCATGACCAACTTTTCGGCGGCAATGGCTCTGACAAGCTGACTGGCGGAGAAGGCTATGACTATTTAGACGGCGGCGAAGGCACAGACTTTTACTATGTCGGTCTTGAGAATGCAGGCTTTGTTGACGAGTATCACGATAGCGGCGTTGAAGGCCGTGACCGCATTATTGCGACTGACGACGGCACAGTTATCGGCCTAATGAACGGTTTTGGCGTCGATAGCGGCATTGAAATAATTTGGTCTGGCAAAAAAGCCAATGTAACCATTGGCGGCACAAATGACGCCGAAGTCTGGGATTTTTCCGCTACCAAATTAGCAGGTATTAAAGGCATTAATGCCCTGGGCGGCAATGACATTGTAACAGCAAATGACCAGCGTAATATAATTGACGCCGGTGATGGCCACGATATCGTCAACGCTCTTGGCGGCAATGACATTGTCTTTGGCGGCGCAGGTCACGACACGCTTAATGGTGGCGCGGGCCGCGACAGACTCACTGGCGGCGAAGGCCATGACACGCTCGACGGCGGCCTAGGCAATGACATACTAACAGGGGGTCTGGGTAACGACACGCTTACGGGCGGCGAAGGCCGTGACCGTATGGATGGTGGTCAAGGTTACAACACGCTTGACGGCGGCGCAGGGGATGACCTCTACATCTTTACCGTGGACGGCAATGGCGGCGTTACGCAAATGACTGACACAGGCGAGAGCGTGAAAGACCGCGCAATAGCTATGTCTGACGGCGTTGTTATCGGTATTGCGAGTGGTTTTTCTATCGCTAATGGCGTTGAAATTATCTCTGGGCGTAAATTTGACGACGTTACAATCGGCGGTGATGATGATGCGCAAATCTGGGATTTCACAGATGTGAACCTTTATAAAATCGCGGCGATTAATGCGGGCGCAGGCATGGATATAGTTCATGGCTCAAATCGCAAAGACGTCATCAACGGCGATGCAGGCCATGACCAGCTTTACGGTGGAAATGGCTGGGATACGCTCAATGGCGGCGCTGATTCTGACTTTCTCTTTGGTGAAGCGGGGCGTGATACGCTTAATGGCGGAACCGGAAACGACATTTTAGATGGCGGCGCAGGACGCGATATTCTAACGGGCGGTGAAGGTTATGATATCTTCAATTTTGATGCTTTATCTCGCCGTGATCTGATAACGGATTTCACGATTGGTGAAGACCTGATTGATGTTCGCGCCTTCGAATTTGGGTTTGAAGACATAACCATGCGTGAAGTAGACGGTGGCGTCCTTGTCGACTTTGGCCCTGCGGAAGCTATTCTTGCAGGTATCACCATAGATATGGTTACAGCGGATATGTTTATTTTCTAGCGCTGTGAAGATTTAGACATTAGCCCTCATTCGGTCTCGGATGGGGGCTTTTTCTTGGTTTTATTTATGGCGCGTTAACCCTGAGTATCAACTAAGGTTTTATTAAGGCTTTTCTTTCGTACTTTTCTAAATCTACCGTCCTACTAGTTGCATTCGATGAATGACAATTGTTTTTACCGGGGCTTGGGATGACTGAAATTTTAGGAACTGACTCAAGCGAGTTGATAATTGGAACAGACGCGGATGATATCATCACGGGTCTGTCGGGGTATGATACGCTTGATGGCGGTGAAGGGTCCGATGTTTACATTGTGACTTTGGATGATTTTCAAGATCGCTATGTAGATTTTTACCAAGATAGTGGCACCTCAGGTTATGATGTTATTCGCGCGCAAACAGCGGGCGTGGATATCGGTATTGGTCATGGCTTCACATATGCTAGTAGCGGTATTGAAGCGATTGAAGGTCTCGGCGGCTCTCGCATTATTGGCGATAACGATGCCCAGGACTGGGACTTTACTGACGTTACCATTACGGGCGTTGACCTGATTTTTGGTAATGGCGGCATGGATTTAATCCATGGCAGCGCGGCCGATGATACAATTGATGGCGGCACAGGGGCTGACGAGCTTTATGGCGGCTTTGGCGCAGACATGATTTTTGGCGGCGGCGACTCTGATCTCATCTTTGGTGAGCTTGGCGACGACACGCTCTATGGTGATACAGGCCATGACCGTCTTTATGGCGATGAGGGTAATGATACATTGTTTGGCGGCGAAGGCCACGATCAACTTTACGGCGGTGAGGGTGATGACACCCTGACTGGCGGAGCGGGTTATGATTATCTTGATGGCGGCGAAGGTGGCGATATCTATTATGTCAGCCTAGAAAATGGTTTGTTTGTTGATGAAATCAATGACACAGGCACAAGCGGTACAGATCGCGTTCACGCCACAGGCGAGGGTGTTACCATTGGTTTGATGAGTGGGTTTTCTTCCCTAAGCGGTATCGAAGTTATCTCCTCTGACAGCTTTGCTGACGTCACGATTGGCGGCACGAATGACGCAGATGTTTGGGATTTCTCTGGAACGCAAATTGACGGCATTAGCTGGATCAATACTTTGGACGGCCATGACAGTGTTGTCGGAAGCGCCAATGGCGACATGATTGACGGCGGAGCCGGGCATGACACTGTCGACGGCGGCGCTGGCGACGACACGCTTTTAGGCGGGGAAGGTCATGATACGATCCTATGTGGCGAAGGCGATGATTATCTCGAAGGCGGCGCAGGTTATAATACGCTGGAAGGCGGGAATGGCAGTGATGTCTACGCATTTGATTTAGACTCAAATGGCTGGAGCGCTGAGATCAATGATAGCGGAACGTCTGGAACTGATAAGGTTGTCGCGATCGCTGATAATGTTGCGATCAATTTAGGCCTTAACTTTAGTCTCCGTAACGGTGTCGAGATCGTCTCTGCGGATGGTTTTGAGGGCGTGACTCTTTCTGGCACGAATGACGCTGAAGTTTGGGACTTCATGCGCGTTGAACTCGACGGCATTGAAGCCATCAATATGGGCGGTGGAATGGATATTTTCCGCGGAACCAATGGTGGTGACATCGTGAATGGTGGGGCAGGTCATGATTTTCTTAACGGCGAGAACGGCAATGATACCCTAAGCGGCGGCGCAGATTCTGACTTCCTTTTTGGCGGCAATGGAGATGACATCATAAATGGGGGCAGCGGTAGTGATATTCTCACCGGAGGTAAGGGCAAAGATGTCCTTACTGGCGGCGAAGGGTATGACATTTTTGCTTTTGATAAAAAGTCTCAAAAAGATACCATTACGGACTTTGACGTGACGGAAGATTTAATCGACCTTCGCGAATTTGGCAGCAAATTTGATTTTGACGATATCAAAACCGCGATCATCGCCCAATAAAAAACCCGCGCTCAAGACGCGGGTTTTCTTTATTCAGGTCTGGGGGTCTTTTAGACGCCAAAGCCTTTAAACTTGTCTTTAAACCGGGACACGCGACCGCCGCGGTCCATCAACTTCGCGTCGCCGCCCGTCCAAGCCGGGTGCGATTTAGAATCGATATCGAGTTTAAGAGTATCGCCAGATTTACCGTAAGTAGACCGGGTCTTATATTCTGTGCCATCGACGTTCACAATTGTGATTTCGTGGTAATCGGGATGTATATCCGCTTTCATAGTGGGCTCCTGCCATTATCCACGGGTTTACATTAGAGGGTCCCCCGCAAGAGCGCGGTGTTTAGCGTAGCTTTTATTGTCGTGCAAGGGGGCGCATGACAAATTTGGCTTGATTCCTCGCAAGTCCTCCTTTATCGTTTTTCGATATATCACGAGAGAGACCCCGTTTATGTTATCGATTAAAAATGTCAGCAAAAGCTTTGGCGACCTAAAGGCCCTTAATAATGTATCCCTAGATCTAGGCCCTGGTCTGTTTGGTCTTTTGGGTCCTAATGGTGCGGGTAAGTCGACCCTGATGCGTAATCTCGCGACCCTGCTTGAGCCAAGCGAGGGCACGATTACATATAACGGCACTGACATTGTCGCCAATCCGACCATGATGCGTGAAACGCTCGGTTATCTACCGCAAGGGTTTGGCGTTTATCCGCGCATGAGCGCAGAGGCGCTGCTGGATCATATCGCGATCCTTAAGGGCGTGCACAATAAAGCCGAGCGCAAAGAGCAGATTGAAACCCTGCTGCATCAGGTCAATCTCTATACTATGCGCAGCGCGTCAGTCGCGACTTATTCTGGCGGTATGCGACAACGTTTCGGCGTGGCGCAGGCGCTTCTTGGCGACCCCAAAGTTCTAATCGTTGATGAGCCGACCGCGGGTCTTGACCCCTATGAGCAGCAACGCTTTTTAGATCTTTTGTCTGAGGCTGGAGAAGAAAAAATTATTATCCTCTCTACCCATATCGTTAGTGATGTTGCGAATTTGTGTGAAGACATGGGCATTATGAATAGCGGGGAACTGGTCGCCCGCGGCGCGCCGGATGATTTAACCGCGCGGCTTGACGGCAAGGTTTATCGCAAGATGATTGAAAAATCAGACGTCGAGAAAACCAGCGAAGATAATAATGTTCTCTCGACCCGGTTAATGAAAGGCAAGGTTCTCGCCAGCGTTTACGCCGATAGCAAACCCAAAGGCTATGAGCCGTCAGAGCCGACATTGGAAGATGCCTATTTCGCCTTCCAAAACAAATTCATTACGTCATAGGGGCTGCGCATGTTTGGTAAACTACTGAGTTTTGAGCTTAAACTTCATACCCGCCAAATCGGGTTTTGGGTCTCCTTTGTTTTGGTCGTTCTCGCGGCGATTGGCATGTCGTCTCTAGACTTTTTAGGGTCAGGCGGCGGCGAGCGCACAAAGGGCAATGGCGCCGTGCCTTTGCACCAGCTGACTGAGATTTTCTATCTTGGCTCTATTTTCTTTGCCGCTATCTTTACCGTTACGGGAACGATGCGCGATGACGTTCATAAATCGCTAGAGCTTATCCACGCGACCCCTGTGCAGACTAAACAAATGATCTGGGCGCGCTTTATGGGTGTCTGGATGGCGACGTCACTGGTTTTATTTGCGGCCACGCTTGGATTAATCGCGGGGCCTTTCATGCCGTGGGCAGATAAAGACGCGTTCCAAGCTTTCAATGCTTGGCATTATCTCAAACCCTTCCTCATGGTTTCCGTCATTAATGCGCTTATCGTAACGGCGGTATATACTGTGGTGGCTGGCATTACCCGTAACCGCGCTATGGTCTATGTCAGCGCGGTTATTGTGCTTATGATTTCTCAAGTTGCAGGTCTTTTGTCCGTGCAACTCGATGGCAATACATTCTCGTCTCTCCTCGGCCCATTTGGCGATACAGCCAGTTTTTCTATGACGGAATATTGGCCGCCCGCAGAAAAAAATGCGCAAACTATTCCGCTTATGAGCATTTACGGCTTAAACCGTCTTTTATGGCTTATGCTTGCAGGACTGGCTTTGTTTGCTGGGCAGTTCCTGTTTACGCGCGGCATGAAGTCTGGAAAATTTAAAAAATCGCTAGAGGATGTAGAGGCGGCGCCTTTAGGGAGTCTCACATTTGCCAAAGCCAAAACTTCCGACACATTTTCGGGCCGCCTTTCACAGTTTTTCCTTCGCACAAAGTTTGAAGCGAAAACAACACTTCGCTCCACACCGTTTATTATCCTATCACTCGTTGGGCTTATCTTTTTCGGGCTAACGGCCTTTGCTCAGAACATGTTTAACCCGCAGCCCGTAATCCCGATTAGCTCTAAGGTTGCTGATTACGTCACGGGCGGGTTTTCGCTGTTTATTTATATTATCATGATCTTCTTTGCAGGAGAGATTATCTGGCGTGACCGCGTGCAGGGTATGACCGAAGTCCTTGACGCTACGCCGGCACGCAATGGCACGATCATGGCGTCTAAATGGGCGTCTATGTTTGCTATTATCGCTGCCGCGCTTTTATTTGCGATTGTTTGCGGCATGGGCATTCAGCTAATTTTAGGCAAAGCCGCTGTGCAGCCTTTGGTGTTTTTTAAATCTATCTTTATCGCTACAGGTACGCCGCTATTTTTATTCGCGGCGCTGGTTTTAATGATCCAAAGTCTCGCGCCAGGCCGCGTTGTCGGGATGGTATTTTCTGCCGTCGCTCTGATCGGCATTTTAGTCTTTATTATCGCCTTCCCATATTCGCATCCGCTTATGGCTTACGGCATGGTCAGTACAGGCGGTTTTTCCGATATGAACGGCTTTGGCAATTTACAGCGTTGGGGTTGGTTTGTCCTATACTGGACATTGCTAGCCGGCGCCTTTGCGGTTCTGTCCACATGGTTGTGGCGACGCGGAGTTGAAGTTGGCCTCATGCGCCGCATTCGTAATCTACGTCATCGCATTGGCTTAAGATCGGCTGGCGTTATGGCGGCGTGCCTTGTCGGTTTTGCCGCCGTGGGGAGCTACATTTATGTCTCCTATGACAATACGGGTTACACGAATGCCAAAGAAGGGGAGCGCGCAATTGTGGCGTATGAAAATTCCCTCGCGGAGAAATTATATGACCCGGCGCCGAGTATTACGTCGGTAAAATCTGATGTGCGATTCTTTCCGTCTGAGCTCCGCGCCGATGTGTCAGGTACATTTGATCTAACCAATCGTTATGAGACGCCGATCAGCGAAGTCTATATCGCCATGCGTAACTATGATGATCTGACGTCGATCTCAATTGCGGGCGCAACGCGAGCGGATGAGCCGTTTGAAGAAGTTATCCGCCTTAAACGTAAATCGTCTTACGCTTTGAAAAAAGAACTGGAAGCTTTGCAAGCTGCGGCTGAGGAAGCGGGAGAACCCGTTCCAGAGGAGCTCCCGGAAGAAGAGGTCGCCCCGCTAGAAACGAAACCATCAGACTATACGCTGGAAGATTTCGGCTATCGCCGCTTTGTTTTCAATCCACCGCTTAAACCCGGTGATACGAGTAAGCTGGATTTCGTGGTCACGATTGCGCCGCCGGTTTTAGGGCAGAACAGCCCAATCATTGCCAACGGCACATTTGTCAATCATCAACGCATTTTCCCGATCATTGGCCTGCAAGGCGCGCGGATGACTAATCCAGATAAGCGCCGCAAATATGATTTACCGGAACTGCCAAAAATGCGGGACCGCGATGATATGGACGCGCGCCGTCATAACTTCTTTGACTATCATAATGAACGCGTGGATTTTGAGACCACATTCTGCACCGACGGGGGCCAAACCGCCGTCGCGCCTGGCAGTCTTGTGCGCGAATATGAAGAGGGCGGCCAAGCGTGTTTTGATTACAAAACGCAGGAGCCTATCGCTAATTTCTTCGCTTTTGTTTCGGCCAAATATTTGGAAAAATCTGAAACCTATAAAGGCGTAAAACTGCGCATTTTATATGATAAGGCCCATCCGTATAATGTCGATAAAATGATGACGGCGCTAAAGACGGGTATGGATAGTTTCCAAACGCGATATGGCCCATATCAATATGACCATGTACGCATTATGGAATTCCCTTACCGCAGCTTTGCGCAAAGCTATGCGGGCACAATTCCGTTTTCTGAAAACATTGGCTTTATCCAAGAGGACGCGGGCAAGGACGGCGAGAAAGTCGATCTGATGACTTACGTGACGCATCATGAATTAGCGCATCAATATTTCGGTCACCAGATTTTGCCTGCCCAAGTTAAGGGCTTTAACGTTCTGTCTGAAACTTTGTCAGAAAACGCGGCCCTTACCGCGCTAGAGGATCAACTGGGATGGGAGCAAGCCAAGCGCCGCCGTGACCGCAGCGCCGATCAATACCTTATGCTTCGCACCACGGACCGCAATGCAGAGCGGCCCTTAGGCGTCGTCGAAGACAGCATGTATACTTGGTATCAAAAAGGCATGATGGTGGTCTGGGGGCTGGCCGGTTATATGGAGCGCGATAATGTCGATTTGGCCATGCAAGACTTACTCGCCGAATATAGCCTTAAAGAAGCGCCCTATCCGACAACGCTCGATCTTGTGTCGGCCCTCAAGGGCCGCGCGGATCCGTCCTTGCACGGCTTCATTGATGACAGCTTTGAAAAACTCACCTTCTGGGATTTGAAAATCAAAGACCAAAAAGCGGTGCCGAATGCTGACGGCGGCTATGATGTTTCGTTTACCTTGGTGACGAAAAAGAAATACGCGTCCGAGGAAACAGGTAAAGAAACAGACGCGGAAGCCCTAAAAGAAATCATCGAAATCGGCGTCTTTAAAGACGACCCTGCTGACAGCGTGGGCGGAGACGCGATGCTCTATAAACGCATCACCGTCACGGCGGAAGAAACGCCTGTAACCGTCACCGTCGACGCGGTCCCAGCCTGGGTCATGGCTGACCCGCGCGCTTGGCTGATTGAACGCAATGTCAAAGACAATGCGGAAAAGCTCGATACGGATAAGCGGGCGGAGGCGGAGTAACGCCTTCGCTCGGCCAGTGAAAACGCAAGTTTTATCCAAATTTACGGATCATTTTTTGGAATGACAGAGTGCGTCATCAAGTTTGACGGCTGGTAATCCCTGTGAGTTCAACGCGTCGTCGCAACACTTTAACAATTGAGTTAAAGATGGAGCGAGCGAATGACGAGACGATCACGAACTTATTTTACAGATAAGCAGAAGACAGATATTTGGGATAGATGGGAACGCGGCGAGTCCATGAGTTCCATCGGGCGATTGTTTGAACGTAACTCATCATCAATATACCCGCTTTTATCTCGTATAGGTGGGATTAGACCTGCGCCGCGCAGGCGATCTCAGTTTGGACATAACGCGAACCCAATAAAGTCCACAACCGTGTCATCAGCTATTTGAGTATGAAACTTACCATAATCATCCGTCTGCTCGCGAATGACATTTAGGAGTGTTTTTAACGTCTCAGATGGTGCGGTTAGATTAAGGTCATCAAGTGAAGCAATAAATAACCTGTTATATTGCTGCCATGCTTTCGAGGTATCCAAATTGAAACTCGTTCAGCATATCCATGTGTTACTTCAACATAAGGGAACGTCTTTGTTGTGTTATAGCCGAGTGCAATTCCATTATTTTTTAAACCTGATAACTCTTCAAGTCTAGGCTTAGCTCCATGTTTTGGGCGCGCCTGGTGACGCGCCCACGCTTTAATAAAGGCCACCAATTATGGCGTC
>JAVCKV010417317.1:0-12560 GCA_032274145.1 Herpochondria borealis | reverse complement strand
TCTCTTCTCGTCAATAACTTTGCGCTACCTCGTCTCTCCTTGTCAATTCGTTCGCGCCAACTCAAATCGTATCGTCAATTGGTTCGCAGTCGTGGACGAAAGCTCGTCGATTCCGGGTAGTCTCTTCTTGTCAATAACTTTGCGCTACCTCGTCTGTCCTCGTCAATTCGTTCGCGCCAACTCAAATCGTATCCTCAATTGGTTCGCAGTCGTGGACAAAAGCTCGTCGATTCCGGGTAGTCTCTTCTCGTCAATAACTTTGCGCTACCTCGTCTCTCCTCGTCAATTCGTTCGCAGTCTTCAATATTGTATCGTAGATGCCAATTCGTCCCTTCTCGTCGATTTGTTCGCGCCAACTCGTCTGGTATCGTCAATTCGTTCACAGTCCTCCACGGTAGATCGTCGATTCGGCGTGGTCTCTTCGCGTCGATTCGTTCGTAGTCCTCACTTCTTGATTGTAAATTCCACTTTGTCTCTTCTCGTATATTCGATCGTAGATTACAATTAGTCTCCTATCGTCGATTCGTTCGCAGACGACGGCGATACTCGCTTGTAGCTTCGCAATCGTTGTTTGGCAATCGTCAATCGTAGATCGTCAATTGCAACCGGTGGTTCCTTATGTTGTGAGGATTGTGTTGGAGAAGTGAAGATTTGGTCAGTTTTGGGAAACTCTGTGAATTTAACACGCGATTTCGCTTAAAGCTAGTGGAGGGCACGTCGGAGGGTTGGGGGATAAAGTTTTTTTGTTTAAAAAATTAGCCTACTTATTATTTTCGATGGATAGCTTTGATACGTTTTGTGTTTTCCTATGACATTTGTTTCGTTATACTGAAATTGTTATGGTCTCGTTTGAAAATCTTATTGGGCTTTCTATTATGACCGGACATTTTATGTTAGAAAATGATACTGGTTATTTTGTCCGCATAATATTATTTAGGACTGCGTATTATTATGTTGAACTTGATAATATTGTCCACTTTTTGGATATCGAAAGTATTTCTGCATATTATGCGATGTCAGATGTGTGGGCGCATGGGGTCCCACCAGTCCAACAATGGCTGACCACACTACGACGGTAGTGTGGTATATTGCATAGGGCTATGCAGTAGTTGCCAGGGCTTTTTCATCTGCTACAATTCACACAATATTACAACAGCACAATTATCACAACACATTACAATACAAGCAATACAAGCAAAACAAGCAAAACAAGCAATACAAGCAATACAAGCAATACAAGCAATACAAGCAATACAAGCAAGCTTACAACTCATACAAATCATACAAATCCAGACAACTCAACACAAATCGCCAATACAAATACAAATACTGAGGATTGGGTAAAACCATTCCTCTTGCAAATATACAATCAGGGAGGATATGACGATATCCTCTGTCACAATCTGCCAACGCCCAGGTAGAACACAAAACAAACAATACAAACACAAAACAAACAATACAAACACAAAACAAACAATACAAACATTTTTCCTGTAAGTAACCTCCTGGACCTTTCTGTACTGTCATATAATCACAACTGACTTTTGTTTTCTGCCTTTATGAGATGACTTTGTGCTACAGTTTCCTGTGGCGCTTGCCTGGATGCCAGTACTTTCTTGTTGTTTCCTGTTCCATGCAAAAACACCAATAGCACCAAAAACAGTTATGTTATTAGCAAATCAGCCTTAGGCGCCTTATCATTATGTCATTTGAATGTCACCTTTTAGCCTTGTGTACTGATAGATATGGCCCTGATATCACATGTATCAGTTGTCAGTGCGAAATGCAACCAAATCGGTTCTCCACAAATGACCAGACTTTGGCGGCACTTCAACCAACTTTGCACTGGAGTTTCCGCCACTCTCAGCCAATCAAAATGTGGCAAACCAATAATACAGTACCAGCCACAGTAGCTCTCTGTTTCTCAAACTGGGGGTCAACTCGATAGGTGGATCCTTTGTGGTCTTGCTGGCTTCGGGTTGGTTTTGGTGGTTCAGAGTGCGTCGGCAGTTGGAGTCAACAATTCATGCCATCGCTTTGCCAAATAGCAGAGATTGCAGCAGCATCACCGAACAAGCAACAACAACAACAACAACCCCTAAGTACCACAGAACAATAAAATTAGATACCATTTAAGATTTCATGGTGTCTTCTTCTTTGTAGATATATTATTAAGGAAGGCCGCAACGACAGAGGGTTTAGTTTCATTTTCTACTTTCTTAGTGCAACATTGGGATCACCACTGCTTTTGCCAGAGGACCTCTTTAGGTGTCCTCCCTTGTCGTCGTTCATAACGGTGTCAGCCAAAAAATCAGCATCATCGAAATCAGGCAATGTGCAACTGGCTGCATCAATGACAAACTGAATTGTAGTAGCCTGTGAGACCACACCACCATGAGATGCAGCCTAAGGACTTGAGTGAACGACTTCAGCCCTGAAGAGTCCTTGCCAAGTTGTCCACTTCAGACCTCCCATTTGCACTTCAAGCACAATTCATGATATTTTGCTAGAAAACCAAATTTGCGCTTGTGGCACATAAAAGTGCCCTACAAGTACACTTTGGTAACCATTTTAGACTAATATTTCGCAAAAGTACCCCCTATTTGCACTTCCAGCACACAATTTTGTGCACTACATGGTATTTCACAGACACCCAAATTCGAGCTCGTGACACAAAAAAGTGTGCTACAAGTACACTTTGGTACCATTATTGACCAATATTTCGCAAAAGTACCCCCATTTGCACTTCGAACACACATTTTTGTGCACTACATGATATTTTGCTAACAAAGCAAATTTGGGCTTGTGACACATAAAGGTGAGCTACAAGTACACTTTGGTAACCATTTTAGACTAATATTTCGTAAAAGTACCCCCCATTTGCACTTCGAGCACACAATTTTGTGCACTACATGGTATTTCACAAACACCCAATTTCGCGCTTGTGACACAAAAAGTGTGCTACAAGTACATTTTTGGTACACCTTTTAGACCAATATTTCGCAAAAGTACCCCCATTTGCACTTCGAACACAAGTACCCTCCATTTGCACTTCGAGCATGCAATTTTGTGCGCTACATGGTATTTCCATAGGAAAACAAGATTGCGCTCGTGGCACATAAAAGTGTGCTACAAGTACACTTTGGTAACCATTTTAGACTAATTTCCGCAAAAATACCCCACAATTTGCACTTCGAGCACACAATTTTGTGAACTGAAGGGTATTTCGCTAGCAGATGACATTGGCGCTCACCTAGGGAAAATGGGAATCGAACCTGCTCCACCTCTCCATCAGCCACATCCCTAACCGACTACACTACCCATTCCTTTGCCCTTTATTTCGTTCACAAGAGACAGTATTCTCGTCTCGCAGATGACGATCTCGTTACGAGATTGGTAAACATAACGAGGCTTAAAACTCTTGCGAGCTGGTCCAAGAAAATGTCTCTAATGACACGGTGGCATCATATTGCTGTACGGCCGGGCGACCAAGATATTCACTCAACAAGCCGGCGCGCGTTCACGTACCGTACTCGATGCTAGCAAGATCCTCCAACACAGATTTTTGATTTTTGTTATCGCATAGCTTCGATAGTCTCTCTCGCATCAATCCACCAATCATGTACAAGCACACCGACTTCTATGAACTAGACGAGCTAGAGGTTGACTCCTTCTTATCCTTGTTGCAGGATAGCATCGCCCAAATAAATGGTGCCGTCCAGCAAACCTCCACCAAGGGTGCTTCTGTCATCGCCCTCGACGAGTTGGCCTTTATCGTCTTTTCCGACGAAACCCTTTCCAAGTTCCTGCTCTTATTGGCCCGGCTTCCCGTATTTTCCAAGGAATTTGGAAGACTGTTTGAAAGCAACTTGGACGGCCTGCAGTGTATGAAGCGCCTCAAGTTCTTTGTCAACCTCAAGATTCGAGAGTCCCTGTACTTACTCCTCAAGCTGGCTGGCGTCTTTGGCGACGGCAACGGTGACAACAATGGTAACGACAGCGACCGCAGCAAGGTGGATATCACCAGGTTCTTTTTGGAGGACCAGACCTCCTCGAAGGTGCAACGCGTCATTGATCTCAAGTTCCACAGAGCCATTGTTCGTGGTGTCCTCTTCGAAGAAGGTCACTCCAAGCGCAATGAGTACCTTGCTGAGTTTGATCGTCTCGAGAAGATTGAACCCCATGCCGTGTACCCCACTTCTATTTACCGTCAGTCGGATGGATGCACAGTGGCGACCGCAGATTCGCAAAAGATTGAGGCTGTCATGTCCGCCACCCTGACGACCTCGATTCGAATCTCATCGCACGTGTTGGGGTTTGACAACCTCCTGTTGGCTGAAATGTACCGTCCCCTTGGGCGTGCCGTGGTGGTCATGGACGACAAGTTGTGCCACTTGAGCTACACCACGGGTGACGTCGAGGTTGCCACGAACCGTCGCGCCGTCCTCAACATGGACTCGACTACTGACCCGGATGCTTACACCAAAATGTCTATTGCCGACCAGCTCAACCGTTACTTTGCCCACCACAAAGTTGAAGTTCAGATTCTTTCGAAATCTGGTGATGAGGTCAACAAGGACATTGAAAATGTACAAGGTTTGTAATTGCGCCAGACCGGTTGGCTGCGGGGTCGTTGTTTCTCGCACGTATCTCACATTTTGTTGGTTCGCTTTGCACAGAGATCCTCATTGACCTCAAGAAGCTCGGTGTCATGCGCAACGAACCTGTTCTCGTTGTCGGTGGTGGCGTGGTGGCGGATGTTGCGGGCTTCGCATGCGCCCTCTTTCATCGCAATACCCCCTACGTCATGCTTGCAACTTCAATTGTCGCTGGTATCGACGCTGGTCCGTCGCCTCGAACGTGCTGCGATGGACAGGGATACAAAAACGCCTTTGGGGCCTTCCACCCGCCCGTCTTGACTCTTGCTGATCGCACCCTCTGGAAGACCATGCACGCTGGTATGGTCCGTCACGGCATCGCCGAGATTGTTTGAGTTGCTAGAGAAGATGGGACCCCGATATTTGGTCAAGACCAAGTTTGGAACGGACTTGTCAGCCGTCAAAGGTATGGAAGGCATCAACATCGACGAGTTTGACAGCGATTGTGAGCGCATTGTGGGCATGGCTATGGAATCTTACGTGCGTGCCGAGTATGGCAACCTTTGGGAAACTCACCAGTGTCGCCCCCACGCCTACGGTCACACGTGGTCTCCGGGATATGTAAGTAGTATATGTAGTATTGGTGGCGTGCTTCTCGAGCTCCTCCTCACATAAATTGTTTGCCTCCAACAGGAACTCCCCGCCGGTATGCTTCACGGCCACGCTGTCGCCACGTGCATGGGCTTTAGCGCCTATCTCTCTTGGAAGCACTGTGATTGGATCACGGAAAGCCAATTCAAGCGCATTTGCCAGCTCATCAATGACCTTGAGCTGTCTCTCTGGCACGATGTTATGGACGACAAACAAATTTTTCACGCCAGTACCAAGAAAATGATTCAGAAGCGCGGTGGTAACCTTGTTGCCCCAATGCCACGAGGGGAGATAGGCGAGTGCGGCTACCTCAACGAAATTTCAGGTGACGAGCTTTCTCGGTACGTTGACGAGTACAAGACACTTGTCACCTCCAAAATAGGCTTTGCTCGCAACGGATATGGTGTACAGCCCCATTTGCAGGATGTTGGCTTGGGTGAAACTGCCTTGGAAGCCACGGCTCACGTTCGCGCCGAAGAAGCTCACGATAGCTGTAACCACAACCACCATTGCAACGGCCACCAACCTAAAGAGGAAGCTGTTGTGACTAAACAACCCGTCTCGTACCAGGATTGGATCAAGGTTGCCCAGGCTGGCCGCAACGCCAACTGGAAGTTCAACGTCTCATTTGAGGGCGCCCCAGACACCGCCACGGCCCCCGTGTTCCCTCACAACACTCTGTTCCACAACACGGTGGAGGAATACGCCATGAAGAACACAAGCTTGTCCTCGGTCAATGTACAGACGGCGGCTCAAATTACCATGGAACGGGAGCTCTTTGCGCCGTGCATGGTAGGTACCCTCGAGTCGCAGTTCCTCAAAATGTACACCAAGACGGTTAACGCCCAGTCCATCCTAGATATCGGAACGTTTACTGGTATGTCGGCTATTGCTTTCGCTGAGGGTGCCCTGGCTGCTGGTCATAAGAATGCTCACGTCGACACTTTAGAGTTTGACGAGGTGACTGCCAACGCAGCGCAGAAGGTCTTCGATAGTTGCGAAGCTCATGTTGGCAAGGCAATCTCCTTGCACCAAGGCAATGCCGTTGCTTGGATGCAAGCAATGGCCGAACAAAGAGGCGGTCATACCTACGACATCATCTTCATCGACGCCGACAAGGACAACTACGTTGCCTACTATGACTTGGCCATGGGCGGCAGCGGACGTCGCTCACTCCTCTCGCCCAATGGCATCATTTTGGCCGACAATTCCTTGTCGGCGCTCTTGTATGATGACGGCGACGTCCGTCGCGTTGCCTTGCACCGTTTCAACCAACACGTCAAGAACGATACTCGTGTCGAGCAGGTTGTCCTCACCATGCGCGAAGGCATCACGATGATCAGCCGCAAATAGACCAACAAGAGAAAGCAGCACCACCACGAACAATGATAATTACATGTTTATTCCCTACCCTTCCAAGAGTGTCGTTCACTGCAAAAAACACCGCAGGTCGAACGACTAGATCCGACTCGTTCCAGCCATTTAAAACTGTGGGCTGCGCGCACTCAGAAATTGTGCCATGGAGTTTACGTGATCCTTTGGACTGGAATTGATCACAAGTGTCCTCACTCCAGATTTAGCTGCGTTCCGATCTAGGCTGCTAGCGAAGCTGAGAGAGACCTCCTGATGTCCTTGTCTTTTTGGCTGAAATCACGCCTCGTGAACTAGCTTAGGCTAGCTACGGAAGGCTTCTTTTTATCCCCTTTTGTTCCTTTCTGCCATCATTTTGTGCGCTTATTTTCCAATTTGAACGAGAAAAGCAAGAAATTATCATTCGTTTGGCTCATGGGTGAAGCGCTTTGTGATTTTAGGGACCGGCATTTTCCATTTCTTGGAATCGAACGGAGGTCTCGTTTTGCGGACTATGCATTAGTGATGGCAAACGGCTTCCAACTTCTTGCAACACCATTGTTGGGTGGTACTGTTAGCTGATGAAGCTGAAAAGATACGCACCGCTGGGGCTCTCCACAACTAACTTGCTAAACCTCACATCTTCCGAGTACCGAGACATTAGCAACAGTGTGCATCGCAGCTTACCTTCCGCCTTCCGTTTCTGGGCACGGATTGATTTAACTGTAGCATGCTTTCGTACGTAATATCATGCAGCGGGGCTAGCCTCTGCCGCTGTAGATGATTCACCATTGCCGCCTGTCCATGTTTAGAGGTTCTTATCGAGCATAATCTCAAACGCGGCCTGGAGGTCTTTAAGAAAATCGAGATTGTTGGCACGATAGATTCTAGCTTTGGTCAACGTCTAAGCAAGAGGGCACCTGGTGCGCACTGAAAGAAGGGGAGGTACAAGTAGGTAGTACCGAGATCTCTGACAATCGCAATGTCAGCGTTCAGCATGATCGCATTGTCAAGGCGCACAACGTAAAGAAAGCAGCGAAGAAGTCCATACAAGCTTGGTACACGCCAGTTTTGCGCATGACTGGAGGAGAAATGAGAAGAATGCCGAAGTAAACAAACAGGCAGCAATCTTTGTAGCCCCTTAGTTGGTGGCATAGTTCAAGGTCCTGTACAGTTGAGAGAAGTAGAAGTAGAAGAAGAGCATAGCTGAGTAGCCCCTAGATTTCGACTCCTTAGTGATGTGTACGACAAAGCGGCGTCACCCTAACAGGAGGCTTACATAGTCACGTAGACTGCTGTAGAACCAGCTGCAAACTGCTGCGACTCCTCACTGGGTGACATGTCGTCTGCGGAAATGATTATATTATTTTAAGACTTCCCCGATCTGTGATGCGAGCGAGATCAATATCTCAGGCGCGGCATCATGTCCCGTGCTACGGGTGAAGTCTACTGCACTGTATACGACCACTGGCGCTTTTTCGCAACACCATATGAGCAAGACCTGTCGCAGCTCATCTGTTCGTTGGGGTCTGGAAAGCTCGGCCCAGTGCGTCAGGACGATGTACCGTGCCTTAAAGTTGCTAACCTTATTATCTCTACTATTATCAGAGGTACCTCGGGCTTGTTCTAAAGTCATTGCGAGCTTTGTCAAGGAAGAAGAGAACACCGATCGAGTGGAAAATGAAGACGAACTTGTCGAGGCTTGGAACAGAGACCATTGCCAAATAAAGGGATGTAGGCCCATTACGACAGCCTTGTGGAATAGAATGAAGCGCTACAAGACGCTGGGCGATGAACTCATTCAACGAAACTCCATGCTGGATCCTCTCTTTCATCCGAACAACAACCTTGGTGCAACTCGCACCAATCTCCAATTGAATGTCAAGTACATGGGAGTCATGGTGGATGCGGGTCGTCACTACTTTTCAGTAGAGTGGTTGCACAATCTATTGGATCTCATGTCTGTTTTGCAATTCAATCTGTTGCACCTTCGTTTGACTGATGACGAGGCCTTCCGCGTAAGGCTCGATTCAGTACCAGAACTTGCCAATCCTCCTGATAGTGTCTATACTTCAGCAGAACTGAAAGATCTGGTTGAGTACGCCATCAAACGTGGAATTTATATTATGCCCGAAATTAACCTACCGAGTCATGCGGGAGGATGGGCAGGTAGCATTCCAGGAATGATTGTTCCGTGTGCAGAACGCATTTGCGATGAGCCATTTGGTTTACCACTCAACTTGCACAATCCAAATGTGACAAGCATTGTCCAAACGGTGCTGCGAGAGATTGCACAAATCTTTGAATCGTCCCCCTTTTTGCATTTGGGTGGCAACGACATGCGATGGTCTGTGAGGTGTCTGGAGGAAGTTGACTACTTGTCCTTTCCGTCAGACTATCTAGCGTTTGAAACCAATCTTGAGCACTTCTTACGAAACGACTTGCAAGTAAAGCAGCAAATTGTTCGGTGGGAGTCATCTCCGCCCTCTGCTTCATCCATGGTAATTATGCAGGCACGCAATAGCCCGCCAGTGGATCCACTCTTAGAAGCAACTGACAGGGTCAAACGTGGTGAGGCAATTTCTCATTACACGTACCAACTCAAGGGTGAATTTCGAAAGTTCAATAAGCGTGCTTCCGAGAAGAAGCAGCTCTTTTGTTCCGACCATCAGTTTGACAGCCGTCAAGATGATTCGAACGGCACTGATGTCTACCAGTCCACGCGAGCCATGATTGATGGGCATCAACCCCTAGCAGTGATTGCAGATACACGAGGACTGGGGATGTATGAGTGGTTTGATCGCAACGTTATTGGAAAACTAGTTGCCGCTGCTATGGCAGCCAGGAGCGAACCTAATATGGAGGCGTTTGATAAGGTAGCGCACGACAAATGGTGTCGAAACGTGCTAGGACGACAAGAGGTTTGTGTTCTCCGCGGAGCGCCTTTAATAAGCAAGTGGATGTTCCGCTTCATATCATCTGACATGCAGAGCCTGTCGGATGAGCGTATTTGCAATCGTCTCACTTCCGGGAAACGTCAACAGGTGAGGCAATTCAAGCGGAATCGGAAGCAATTTTCGGAAATTGCGGAGCAGGCCATATCCAACTTTTGGAATCGGTTGGGAGAAACACCTTGTTTCACGACTGCCACGATTCCACCAGCTGAGTATTCAACGCAGTACGAGCTCCTCAAAGACCATGTTGGTAAACGAGCTGTGGAACGAACGGGTATCGTCTTGGACTTGGTCCGAATCCCTCACGCTGAGGACAACATGTCGCGTATCCTATCCACATTGGATCTGATGAATGCTTTGGGTATGAATACGCTTCAGCTGCGAATAATGAGCGACCATGGCTTTGTCGTGAAAATTAATGAACACCATGGGCTGCTTTGGGGACGAAGTATTGAATCGGGAGATCCGTACTTTTCCCAAGAGGACATCAAGCGCATTGTGACTCAGGCAGAATCGTTGGGCATTCAAGTCATACCAGAACTCGCTACAGCGACACGCGGTGCAGGTGGCTGGTACGCGGCTGGGCTGCTGGCCCATTGTCCAAATCACATGTGTACAGCGGGCTTTGCTGGAGCGGATACAAACAACAACAATATATTCTCTGTCATTGTATCTGTGCTCTACGAACTCATGGACCAGTTTCATAAGCCACCGTATATACACTTGGGTTATGATGATCGGGAAGGAGTCAAAGGTTGCTTCGAAGAAGCCTTCAATTTTGTTGATTTGGGTGAGTTCGAACGTCGGCTGAAGAAAACGCTCAAGTTTCACCGATTTGACGAATCCAGACTGATACGTTGGGAGAACCCAGACGGAGGTGATGCGCATCTTGATCGCGCTGGCTCCGTGACACATCACCGTTTGACGGAAGCATCCCAGGGCAAGGACGACAAGACGGAGACCTTTATTTCAGTTGACCTGACAGATACGCAAGTCGATGCATGGGGCGTGTACCAGCACGCCAAAAAGCTAGCATCAGGCAAACCGACAGCAATCATGGCAACTGTGGATTGGATCCACGAGTCGTTTTGGAATGAGTTTCAAATCACACAGCGATTGGTGGCCCTCGCCATGGGTTTGTCCAACAGCAGTACTATGAGCAAGTCTGCCTTTGACAACGAGCTCAAAAAGGCCCTATCCAAGCTCAACCTCGAAGGAAGCGGCAGAGTAGCCAATACGGCAAAGAAGACGCTAACAGACGATGCGGAGTCAAGCAATGATCAAGCCTGTCTCGCGACGACTGTACTTGTGGAGGGAAAGTTCGCGCCGAAAGAAGGTGTACTCGTGCAGGTTTGCCAGAAAAGCCAGACCCGGTGCTTCATCGTTAAAGCTACTAGAATGAAGCACAAAGTTGCAAACCTTGCTCTATGTATCAGGGCTGCATCTAACCTGCAATTTTAGATTGCTATAATAACTGTTCTCATCTGTAGCATGCTCTCATACATAATATCGTGTCGTTGGGCTAGCCTCTGTCGCTGTAGATGATTCGCCATCAGTTGCAGCCTGTCCATCTTTAGAGGTTCTTATCGAGCATAATCTCAAACGCGGCCTTGAAGTCTTGAAGAAATTCGAGATTGTCGGCACGATAGATTCCAGCTTTGGTCAAGGTCTCAGCAAGAGGGCACCTGTTGCCCACTGGAAGACGGAAGGTACAAGTAGGTTCACCAGAGTCCAAGAGTTCGCCAGTTCCGAGATCTCTGACAATGGCAATGTCAGCGTTCAGCATAATCAAACTAGATCCGTCGCCTGCTGCACGATCCCACTGGAATCTATCAGAGATATCAAGACCATTTTCGTCGACCCGGCCAGTGTTGTTGATGTTAATGACGTTCCAATTAGGTCCGAGTGCCAAGGTCTCCGCGTCCGTATTCTCGTCGTTAAATTCATCGCCTCCGACCAAGAGTCTGTAGTAATCGTTCGCTGTTAGTACGTTAGAGAAAAAGGTGGTTAGACGTCACTCCAGCGGAGATGTACATGTATTTCCAACCGAGCTGATGCTTACTAAGTCTGAACTCGTTGCTAACCCAGCCGTTCTCTCCATCAAAGCCACTGTTATCACGAGATGTCTTTCCAAGAGAATGAGCGCCCATGATGGCGACTGTCTGATCAGAAGTGTAACCAAAGTGGTCGTCAAAGAAGTCGAGAAGTTCATGAGTCGTCAAGTCGGGAGACGGAAAGTCAACCTCCTCGTCAGGCCCATTGGATGCGCAAAACACAGCGTCAGTGCCGCTGCAAGTACCACGGGTTTCACAATTCACACGACCAGCCCTAAAGTTGTCAATGAATGTCAAGTCGTTCTGAGATTCTTCGGCTCCAATCAAGGCGGCATAGGCCCAGATGTCGGCGCGAGAGACTCCGAGCGCTGCATTCTCATATGCAATAACGATAGGTGCCAAGGCTTCCACTGCTGGGGAAAGACCATTGTTCGCTGGATTAGAAGCAAGGTTCAAGCACCCATCGCATCCTCCGAGAGCATCACCATTGGGAACACAATCGTGGAAACCCAAGCGCACATATGTGGCGGCAATGCTGCTGTTCTCTTCGATCGTCTCGCGAATGAGGGGGTAAATCTGAGCCAGAACCTCGGCTGCAGTAGTTGCTTCAGGCTCCGCGCCTTCAACACTAAATGTGATGCTATCCGAAGATGCAACGTTGCCGCTTTTATCTCTGGCGATTACACTTGAGGAGTATGTTCCGTCTTCGTCGAAGAAGACGTCAGCTGTAAAGATGTCAGTGCCTGGAGATTGATCAGCCACGTAAACAACCCTCCCACCACTAGGTGGAATGACCTCAAACCGAACCGAACGCACTGCGGTGTCATCAGTCACCTCCGCAATCATTTCATACGACTGCTCGTAGTCGATTGTATCACCACTGTCAGTGAAGCGTCCAACGATAGTCGGTGGAGTAGTGTCGGTTCCCATCTGACCATGGGATCCAACCAAAA